>JANAVB010028196.1:10024759-10037259 GCA_029216955.1 Iris pallida | reverse complement strand
ATCAAGGTCTACTAAATTTTATCCTAAGTTATATAACATGTAATCCAGGAAATCAGAACACATGCATGGTTTTAAATCTCTACAGTATAGTGTTATTGCAGTCTTCATTGGGGTTTTCTATTTAATCTAGCATGATTATCACATATGCAAACTAAAGGTACTAAGAAAGCAATAATCAATCAATGGGCGGAGAGAACATGTAAAAAAAAGAGCAAGACCCCACCTCCTAGTCCAATGCATACAGGATCCTCAACTGCCATCGCAAAAGCCCTGTCCTGGCGGGGTATATCCCGCTGCTGGTGGAGGACGTGATGCGGTGCCATAGGTGGCCTACCCTGTGCTCCCTGAGCTGCACGGCGATGGTTCGTAGGACAATCTCTCAACTGATGTCCAGCCTCCCCGCAGTAGAGGCACAAACCCAGCCTCTTTCGACAAACCTCCCAGACGTGACCAGGTCTCCTGCAGAAGTGGCAAGAAGCCCCATGCTGAGCCTACCTCGGCTGAGTGTGCTGCACCTGCTGAACCGGTGCTCTGGTCTGATGCTGAAAAGTCTGATGCTGAAGCTGAGGGCGCTTAGCAGCTTCCGCGCTGCTAGGAGCTCCCGAGAAATGATCACGCTCCCTCTTGGGCTTCAAGCCCCACTCCCGCTCAACCTTGCGGGCCTCCGCATAGATCTGGGTATAAGTCTCATAGAAGGAGGGAATGTGGATCTTGATATCCCAAGTGAGCCCCTCCCTGAAACGGCTCGCCCTAATCTCCGGGTCTCGAACCATGTACTCTGCGTATCGGCTCAGACGGTCGAACTCTGCTGTGTACTCCTCCACAGATAGACTGCCCTGCTGCAGATCCTGGAACTTTCGCACCAGGTCAATCTTGTCCGTGGAGGAAAAGAACTTCTCCTTGAAGAGGAGCTTGAACTCTGCCCAAGTACGGCCCTCTCCAGCTAGGGCGGGCTCATTTCTGAACCAGGTGCGTGCAATGTCTAGCAACTGCAAACCTACCGCCTCGACCTTCAGGTCGTCTGCTAGGCGGGAGGCCCTCATCTGCCGCTCGATATCCTCGAGCCAATCATCTGCATAGACCACACCCTCGGTCCCGCTAAAGTCACGGGGCCCGAGCTTCTTAAAGTCCTGGATATCCCCGTACCTCGGTCGCGTCCCCGGATGAGGAGCCCTCTGCTCCACGGCTGCAAGGGATAACTGATGGGCATCCTCCATGTCCTGACGCATCGCGTCTGTCTGCCTCTGCTGAGCCTCGGTCTGGGCTCTCTGAGTCCCCAGTATCTGCTGGAGGAAGGTAAGCATCTGCCCCATATCTGTAGGAAGAGGAGGTGGAGGTGGAAGTAGGCCTGCAACTGGCGGAGGAATCCGCTGCGCAGGAGGAGGAAGAGCGCCCACGACAGCTCCTGGCACTACGAGAATATCACCCGCAACCCAGGGACTGTCATCGAGGTAGCTGGAGGAGTACCCCCGAGGGCCTCAACAGAAGTCCCATCTGCAGGGGAGGTGACCGGAGCCTGCCCGCCAGAGGTGGCAGACCTCTCCGTCTTCCCGTGCTCCTCGCCAGGAGAGTGGTCATAACTATCCTGAAGACAAATTGAAAAGAAGATATCAATATGGCACATGAAGGCAATATCAAGGGAGGACAGCTAGAATGCAGTAAATCGATATCAAAGACGGTAAGCAAGATAAGCAAGGAAAGATCCTACTGTGATTGAGTACTCTTAGCCTATAGCCTATCCTAGATACGTACCGCAGGCTCGTAATAGCACTCTAAGTCGAGCGCCACTACGACATCGCACTAATTGTGACTTCAGGACCTGCGTGGGCCACCACTAAAACGTGTCACGACCCGCACCCGCTAAAAGGGCACGTGACGCGACAACGCCTAGCCCTCATCGAAAAATCGGCATGGAACGCTGTGGATTTTTCTA
The DNA here is from genome assembly GCA_029216955.1 of Iris pallida. Taxonomy (NCBI): domain Eukaryota; kingdom Viridiplantae; phylum Streptophyta; class Magnoliopsida; order Asparagales; family Iridaceae; genus Iris; species Iris pallida. The sequence goes on along the minus strand of JANAVB010028196.1, from coordinate 10,035,326 downwards.
CTCTAAGGAGTTTATATATATAACAAAAACCTGTCGAGAATATGGTCAACTCCGAACGGAGGACAAGCAATGAATATATATACGAGTACTCAATCACGACTCTAAGATAACAAAGTAAAGACTGAAATGAAAAGATAACAAGACGATAAAGTAATATATAACCTGTCAAGTCCAACACAAAGAATATATACAAGTCCAAGTCTCTAATACAGTCCATAATAATGACAGTCTCAAAAGTAGCTGGAGATAAAGTCCAGTATAAAAGACCTACTCTAACTAAGCAAGGGGTAAGGTCTCGCCAGACGGAGCTAAGCCCTGCTGGACCAAAGTCTCCAGGTCTAGGCTCACTACGTCATCCGGACCGTAGTAGGTACTGTAGTCTCCCTCATCTGCATCTGTAATATTTTCAACATATCCAGTCAGGATGGAACGAGTACAATCCACTAACAACATTTCACAAGATATGACAAAAGCTATAATCTGTAAATAGAAAGTATATACAAGAAAATCATGGAATGTACATATGAGAATCATGGCAAGGTAAGCTGTAAAACTAGAGCTAGAACAAGGCAAGTAAACTGATCATGGCATGTACAAGAATCAAGAATCATATATCTAGGTGTGTGAATACTAGCTACAACATGTGGCCGACTTGGGTCTTGCACAAGGTCTACTGGCCTGGTTAATCATACGTGGAGTGTATGATTAACACTCACAAGGTCTACAAGAGTAACAAGGTGGATAATGACCACCTGTCTACACTAATACTCCCCGTCCCCGACTGGTAGAGTGGATCCAAACAAGACACGTCACGACGCGGGATTCTACGAGAAGGGAACAAGTCTCCTCGAGAATCGGCGTCCATGTACTGTACAAGAACTACAAGGGGGCTTGCACAAGACATACCAAGACAACAAGGAATAACACCTCATGTCGGGATCCATGAATACCAACCCGTGTGACCAATGTGTCGAGAACAAGCATATCTACACTAATTACATGGATTATATCAATTAGCATAAATTGGAAAAGTGTCAGAGAATGTACTCGCCTGAAATATGATATGGTACATCAACCGGAGCAAATGCAGCATCTCGAGGACCTATAGAGAACAAGACGTATCAATACTATGTTTAGGAAATAAAATCAAATCAGTTTGAATCCTATTAAGTCATTCTAGGTCAAGACACATTAAACTAGGTTGTACGGGTTTAAACTAAGTCATATTAGGTCTAACTGGGTCAAACTGGGTCAATGCAAGTCAAACGGAATCAATCGGGATCGATTTGAGTCAACAGTTGACTTTTTGGTCAATCGGTCAACTCTGGTCAACCGTGGTCAACTCTGGTCAACTGTGGTCAACCCTAGGTCAACTCTAGGTCACTGGTGACTAACAGTTGACTTTCGGTCAACTGCACAAGTCTAATGAAATTTGGGACTAAATTGAGTAAAGTGTTGACCCATAGTTGACTTTTGGCCTAAAAAGTCAACCATGGACGGCTATTTCTAACTATTACCAACCTCTATAACCCATATCCAAGTTCATCTTGGACTTCGAAACTCATTTCTTGGCCATAGGCCAATATCCTATTTTTACCTTTTCTATGGTAAAATTCTAGCCTAGGTGGAAACCTAGTTAGCCTACCTACGCTTGATATTTTGACCCGATCTCCCCAGGATAGTATGATACTAGCCTATACATATATTATCTATCATAATACCTAGGTAACGTGGACATCCGGTCCATGATACAGCCCGTTGCCAAAATCTTGAATATTTCAAGATACGCACTGATACGGCGCGATACCGGCGCCCTACGACCCCGATTTTCACTCGGGAGCCTACCCGCAAAATCTAAATCACGTAATTGAACTCCACGCCAAGTTTCATCGCGTTCCGATACTCCGGGCTCCGTTTCACCCTCTAATTCGATTTTCCTAAATTTCTATTTCTCTAATTCTCATTTCTCTTCTTCCTTCTTTCTAATTTCCTCTTCTTCTTCTAATCTCTTCTTTCCTTCTACTCATTCTTATTCTTCTTCCTAACTCCTTCTTCCTATTCTTCCTCTAATTTCTTCTAATTTCTTCTCATTCTATTCTCCTTTTTTCTTATTTCTCTTAATTCTTCTAACTCCCTAATCTCTTATATATATATCTACCTATCTCTCTATATATATACATATATATATATCTATATATATACATATATATATAGGGGGTGGGGGTTATAGGCTAAAAAGGGGGGTGAACAAAGGGGGGGAAAGGGGGCTGCTCACTGCTGCAGCTGCTACTGCTGTAGCTTGCTGCTACTGCTTCAGCAGCTTGCTGCTACTGCTGTAGCTGCTGCTGCAGCTGCTGGTTTTTCTTCTTCTTCATCTTCTACTCCTTCTCTACTACTTCTTCCTATCTCTCTATACATATATATATATATATATATATATATATATATATATATATTTATATATATATATATATATATATATATATATATATATATATAGTTATCTAGATATCTATCCATATATCTATTTATCTCTCTATAAACATACACACCTACGTATCTATAGGTATATAAATACACTCACACACACATGCCTATATATATATATATATATATATATATATATATATATATATATATATATATATATATAAATACATACATACACACACACACACCCTCACTCAACCACTCTCTCACACAAACACAAACACACCCTCACACAAACACACACACTCTCTCACACCACCACCACTACTCTCATGACACTACCCCCACCATCACCATTCTCACACTAACACACACACTCTCTCACACTTACTACCACTCTCACACACACTCTAACACACCACACTCTCTCACACCACCATCACCATTCTCACACTAACACACACACTCTCTCACACACACTCACACAAACACCACCCACACTCACACAAGCTCACACAAGCACACCCACACACTCACACAAACACCACCACCACCATCTCATGACACCAATACCACCACTCTCTACATACACACAAATACATATAAATATAAATACATAAACATATATATATACATATACATATATATATACCATTCAAAATAGAAAACCCCCAAATTATCCCTAACCTAGATTTCTAGGGAATCCTACAAAATTTGTGGACAAGATGTAGAGAATCTTCCCCTCTATAATTATTGTGAAGACAATAAATAGAGAAGAGTGATAAATAGGGAATAAATTACATACCTAAAGTAGGTTTTCTTTAAGGAAGACTTTGGGAAGAAGAAAGAATTTTAGAGAGAGAGAAAGAAGGTTTGCTTAATGGAGAAGACAGAGGGGGGGGGGGGGTTTATGTGGCCGGCCATGGCTTGGGGGGCTATTGGGTTGGGATCCAATAAGCCCCCAACCCATTTGACTTGGTGTTGGGTTTAAATGAATTCGGTTTGGTTCGGTTTGTTTCGGTTAACCAATTAAGCTCTAAAATGACAAATTAAGCCATGAAAATTGGGTTTAAGATTTCTAACCTAATTATGATGGTATGTGGGCCAAGTCCAGCTAGTATGTGGGTCCCACTAGGGTCCAGGCTACCCGGGTCTCCAATTTGAGTCCGAATTGGATAAAATCCAAACCAAACCAAATAAATCCCAAAAAATCACATAAAATCAAATAAAATTCCTAAAAATTATAAAACTTGAAAAATGACAAAAATACCCCTAATTCGAGAACTGGGGGTGACAAACATTGAAAGACTATATCGGCACGAGTATTTCAGTGCACGAGCTATAGAACATTGAATACCCTATCGAGATATGCCTCGGTTGCACGAGTCGGAGAGAAGGAACATACATTGAACACTAAGGCATAAAAAATAGAATTACGGTATCGAGACGTGCATCGCATGCACGACTCGAATAATAGAGAACAATCGTGTCAAGGCGTGCATACATGCAGGAGAATCATAAAAAATAGCTTCATTGTGAAGAGAACAGTTGTGGCATGAATGTGGCAGAACTGTCGGATGTAACATGATGCTTCGAAAATGTTCGGGACCTTCGGGTCATTCGTTTGACGAATATTGAGTTGGACATGGTGCCATTGAACATTGAAACGAAGAATGAAGTGAGAATACATTGAAAGAATAGAGAAATACGAGACGACGTAAAGTCTGTGTTTTAGACTCAAGACTATGTTTGGTTGTATAAGTTTGATGCGCGCATTGCATGGTCGAATGACTTGAGATATTTGCATGTGCATGGGTGTGGTAATTTCCCTCGAATGGGTTGTACCAGAGTGTGGGGACCGTTCGGCCTAGGAGGGATGAATAATCATTGTTGGTGCACATATTTTGGGTATGACTTGCGATCTGATACTGATGTGATAAGCCACAATTGATGGTAAGTTCGGCGTCCTTCGGATACTGGGCCAGCAAACCCGTACGGGAAGGACGCCAGGTTATCAAGTTTGAGAAAAAAAAGAGAAACATGTTAGTCCATTCTGGCACGGATACGCCAATGACCTTCATATAGTTAAGGAACAGTGGGCCGAAAGTGCAAGAACACAGAGCTCCTACACATAGCACTTATAACATAACTGGAAAGGAATGAGACGTATTCATCTTACGTCGGTGCAAGGGCGAGTGCCTCAGTATTGGTAAGAAGTCACGAAACATCACGAGATTGTTATTGGTTGCTGTCACCTCCAGTTTCAAAATTGAGAGAAAATTTGTATTTTCAATATTCTAATATTTTTGTGAATATTTATTTATTAATATTGTGTTTTGGGATTCTATTTGATCGGGTTTGAGTTTTGTCTCATTTCGACTTGTGTTAGTGACCCAGGTCAGTTTTGGACCCAACTGGACCAGACCAACTTGTCATGACCAAATCCAGATATTTATTTTTGACTAATCCCATTTGATTTTAATGGGATTAGAATTAGATTTAGAACTTGGAATTAGGAGGTTCCAAGTTACCATTTTGACCCTAACTCAAAACCTCTGTTTTCTTCGACTTGGAGGACATTTTCGTAATGTGCCAAATGCCCCCAAACCCCTATGAAGTGGCCGACCAGCAGCATGTACCCCCCATTCTTCTCATTTATAAGAAACTCTCTCTCTCTCTCCTTCTTTTCTCTCATTTTACAAAAATCTTCTTTTTTTCCTCTTTGATTTCAAGCTCCAAGTAAGTCAAATCTCTTCCAATTCTCTAGATCTCTCTCTAATCCTGGTGGAAACCCTTGTTTATCTCTTATTTTTGGTTTTGATATTGGTAGATCTAGCTTGGTGGTGGTGGAAGCATATATCTTGTGATTTGACATAAAAAGAAGTGATTTTAGGGCTTTTCCTTGGGATTCCAACTCCCAAGAGGTAAATCCTCACTCTAACATTTGTAATTACTTCTAATTAGTGTCATTTATATATTAGAGGATGCCCGAGATATAGGATAATCCATTAGAAGAGGTTTTGAACCCATTGGACTCAATTCGGAACTTTTGGCCTAGGTTTAGTGCCAATTTGGAAAAATTCTAAATTGACATGTTTGGGTGTTGTTCCTAGCCTAATTAGACCTAATTAGGTTAGTTCGGGTGAGATGAGGCTAGGTACGTGTCATCCCCATTTCCTGTATTTCGTATTTGTACTCGTAATTTGATCTTGGCACGTATTTTATTTTCTCGACTTGTGGATTTGGTTTCTCGTAAATGGGTTTTGGGCCATGGCTTGGTTTTATTTTGTGGAGTTGGTTTGGTTTGGTTTGGTTCATCATGAGTGGAACACCTTAGCCTATTCTTCACCTCCATTCAATCACAACCACCCTCATTAAAACCCACCAACCTTTCTCTCTCCTCCATAACTCCATTAATTCCTACAACTTCTTCTTCTTCCTTCTTCCACACAACTCCCCAACCTATAGGCAAGTGCACCTTGCCACTACATAAGGACCCAATTTTATTTGTCCATTAGCTAGATTAGGACATGGAGAACAACATTAGAACTTGGCATTTTGCGATTTGGAGTCTCCATTGTTCTAGATCTAAGTTTTAGTTATTTTCGGATTTACATGGTTTTGATCTATTTTAGTTGGATTTTATGGGTTTTGATGCTTCCATATGGAAGAGAATTCGATTTTACTCAAGTTAGAACTTTGAAAATCTAGATTTGGTTTTGATTTGGCTAAGTTATGAAGATTTGAAGTTTTGGTGTTCTTAAGGAGTTCATCTCAGCCTTGGTGAAGGCTCTCGGCCAGTGCACTTTAGCACTTGACCGTTTGCGCACCCCGGCCTGTGCTCTTTAGCGCATGGCCGATTGCGCATAGGCTCAGCCAGTGCTTTGCGCTGCGCTGGATTGTGCTGGCGCAAGCTAGCCATGCGCAAGCCAGCCATGCACAAGTTCACTCCTGCACACTCGACCATTGCGCAGTCCAATTGCGCAACCAACTCCTACGCAATCTACTCCTGTACAATTTACTCCTGCGCAGTTCACTCTGCGCACTTCTCTCATGCGCCATCTGCCCCTGCGCCCTGTGCCCCTGCCACTTGGCACCCTGCGCAACTGACACCTTGTACAATCCAACCCCTGACCCCTTGCGCAAACCATTGGCTCTTGGAGTTCTGGTTTTATTTCTTTAAGCTTGGCTCTTCTATAGCCCTGATATTGATTTTATTAGATATTTTACGCCCATTTTATATCCTTACGCCTTTTGTCATGAATTGATTTTACTTAATATGTTTGGAATGACTATTGTACATGGCATGGTATGACAAGGAACTAGCATAACAACAGCGACCCGTAGTGGTGTACTCCTGATATGACCAACCTGACATGATAGTGGCCCGTCGTGGCGCACTCCTGACAAGTCCCTGACATAATTTATCTTGATGCTGTTGCGACAGTTCACTTGACTTGTAACTTGTAACCTGATAACCTGATAGTGACCCGATGGGGTGCACTCTTGACTTGTAACCTGACTTGCTCTGACACCGTGGGTGTTCCTGCTTGCTTGCTTGTTCAATCCACTTGCCTTGTCTTGCATCTGTCTAGGACGTGACTCCCTGGTTCCCACGGTCAGGGACTCGCACTGAATATGAATTAGGCTAATACTAGATCTAAACTATAGTCATGGAGAATTCCCCGTCCCAGGCAATCTTGTTATCTGGGCGTCTTAATGGACTTGTAGCTTGCCGACGAGTAGAGCACATTTCCAGCGCACTGTCATGTGTTGCACCCTCTAAGTCACCTAAGGGTATATCGTCTCCGGGGCGATGTACCAATACTCTCAACCCGCGGAAGGATAACTGGATGGTCTGCAGGGCTTGGAACTGGGAAATTCTCACTTGCATCTTGTTAGTAATTAGGCTTGTGATAACCCTAGTTAGTTAAAGTAGTAAGCCGTAGCATTTGCTTGGCCGCTTGTGAATGGATGATGTCTAGCCCTGTCTAAGTCTTGTCTAGTCCCTGTACTTGGTACTCTGAACATGATTGTTTTACTTGCTTTAACAATAATTGGGTAGAGGCAAGGAGCTATCAGGCGAAGGGTTACAATCCCGGTCCTTATTTGGTTTACGGGTTGTAACCCGGCTCCCAGATGGTTCCACGTCCCTAGTCGTTTATTGTCCTGACGTGCTCTTAATTACTTGTTTTTCTTTCATTTTCTTATGTTCTTATATGCTGGTGTGTTCTTATTTTGTGGTCTCCTTTGTGGCACTTGCTCTTTCTGGGGTTTGACCCAGCTGGTTTTGTGTGGCCAGATTTCGGAGCAGCTCCGAGGATCACCGAACCTCCAGCCCGATGGTGGCGACTAGAAGGAACCCGGGGCTACGAGTGGGTTTTCTATTTGTTTCGCTCATCTATTGTAAATTATTCTTTTAAGGCGTTTAGCCGACGAGCACTTGTTAGTTCAATGCACTTTTACTTACTGTGCCTACGGGCTGTAAACATGATTAACAAATCCTAGGGTTGATCATGTATGACTTAACTCATGGTAGTCCTAGCATTTTGTAGACTAGCTTCATGATCAGCTGATATGTAATATTTGGGACGCCTTTTATTGTATATTTGGTGGTCAAACATCTTGTGAATATATTATTTGCTTGAGATTGAGACAGTAGGCTTGACCATAAGAGACCGTTGGCTTGTAGTAACCCTCATATCTAGACAGCCGTGACCGTATAGTTGAGATGTATTCTATTTCAATATACGTAGCTGGCTATGTACGCCCCCGCTCTCCAGTATTCTGGTTCTGGGGCGTGACAGTACGTGTCCTTATTTGTATACGTGGGGTCGTTTTGCGAGAAATCATAAAAATAGGCTTTTTCGAAATTTTCGGATTCCAACACATGGGTAATTTTTTGCACGACCTACAATCGACAGTTAGCACTTAGAATAGGTTTTAATCATTATTTAGGACTCGTGAGTAGAAATTGGGTCGAATCCGGATAGGTTGGTGCCCGATCGTGCGGTATAGCGAATCGGACACCCCAGAGTCGCCAGAAGGTCATTTGGCCATTCGGACCTCGTTTCTCATTTTTGCTCGCGTGCGCGAGTTAGATGCTTGTGTGGGGTACGCGTCTAGGCCCTAGTGGGTAGAATTACGAGGATTTGGATATTCAGATAGGTTTCGGGATGTTTTGAATATATATATAATATATTATATATATTATATATATATATATATAGTATATATATAATATATATAAATATATATATATTGGTGTGTGTGTGTGTGTGTGTGTGTGTGTGTGTTGTGTGTGTTAGTGTGTGTTAGTGTTGCGTGGGAAAGAATGTTGGTGTTTGTGGTGGTGGTAGTGTTGGAGTGTTGTGGTGGTGGTTGTATTTGAGTGTGTGAGTGTGTGTGTGTAATATATATATATATTATTATATATATATATATATATATATATATGTCACGACCCGCACCCGCTTAAGGGCACGTGCACGTGACAACGCCCAGCCCTCACCGTAAAAACGACGTAGAACGTTGTAGGTTCTACTCTAATAACAGTTTATATATATCAAAAACCTGTCGAGAATATGGTCAACTCCGAACGGAGGACAAGCAATGAATATATATGAGTACTCAATCACAACTCTAAGATAATAAAGTAAAGACTGAAAGATAAAGACAACAAGACGATAAAATATAACATGTCAAGTCCAACACAAGAATATATACAAGTCCAAGTCTCTAATACAATCCATAATAATAACAGTCTCAAAAGTAGCTGGAGAAGGTCCAGTACAAAAGACCTACTCTAACTAAGCAATAGGTAAGGTCTCGTCAGGCGGGGAGCTAAGCCCTGCTGGACCAACGTCCAAGTCTATGCCCACTACGTCATCCGGACCGTAGTAGGTACAGTAATCCCCCTCGTCAGCATCTGTAATATTTTGTCAACATATCCAGTCAGGATGGAACGAGTACAATCTACTAACAACAGTTCACAAGATATGACAAAGCTATAAGACAGTAAATAAAGAGTATATACAAGAGAATCATGGAATGTACATGAGATATAATGGCAAGGTAAGCTGTAAAACTAGAGCTAGAACAAGGCAAGTAAACTGATCATGACATGTACAAGAATCAAGAATCATATCTAGGTGTGTGAGTACTAGCTACAACATGTAGCCGGATTGGGTCTGCACAAGGTTATGATCTAGCCAATCATACGTGTGGTGTAGGATTGGCTTCACAAGGTTCACAATATATATAGGGGGTATTGACCACCATCTACACTAGTACTCCCCGTCCCCGACTGGTAGAGTGGATCCAAGCAAGACACGTACGATACGGGATTCTACGAGAGGGAGTAAGCCTCCTCGAGAATCGGTCTATATACTGCACAAGAACTACAAGGGAGCTTGCACAAGATATACCAAGATAACGAGGAATAACATCTCATGTCGGGATCCAAGAATACCAATCCGTGTGACCAATGTGTCAAGAACAAGCAATTACACTAATTACATGAATTATAACAATCATCGTAAATTGTAAAAGTGTCAGAGAATGTATCGCCTGTAATAAGATATGATATGTCAACGGGATCCAACGCAGCGTCTGAGGACCTATAGAGAACAAGACATATCAATACTATGTTTAGGAAGTAAAGTCAAGACAATTTAAATCCTATTAAGTTCTAGGTCAAGACACGTCAAACTAAGTCAATCTAGGTCGAACAAGGTCAAACTAGATTGTACATGGTCGATCTAAGTCATTCTAGGTCTAACTAGGTATACTGGGTCAATGCAAGTCAAACGGAATTAATCTAGGTCGATTTAAGTCAACGGTTGACTTACAGTTGACTTTTGGTCAACTGGTCAACTCTAGGTCAATCCTAGGTCAATGGTGACTAATAGTTGACTTTTGGTCAACTGTCCAAGTTAATAAAATTTGGGACTAAATTGGGTAAGTGTTGACTCATAGTTGACTTTTGGTCTAAAAAGTCAACGTGGTCAACCGGGTCAAGAACTAGGTCTAGGGACTATTCTAATCATTACCAACCTCTACAAACCCCTATCCAAGTCCATCTTGGATTCGAAACTCAAATCTGGCCGTAGGCCAATTACCTAATTTACTCTTTCTA
>JANAVB010028196.1:9742476-10018746 GCA_029216955.1 Iris pallida | reverse complement strand
TTAATGTGGAAGTGGAAAGATCGAGACAACATTCCAACTTCCACCATATTTTATGCTATCCAAACAACTCTCAAGAGACAATACTTTCTGGAAGATGGTCCCCTATCATTAGGGCATGTACGTCTCAATCAATCTTGATCCCTCAGTACAACGTGTGACCACCTTCAGAATATATTTCATGTTGTAAACTAATGCTGAATATAGCTAAATGTGATTATATTACATATAATAAGAAATAATAAATTATTACGTAAATTGCTAACTGGTTAAAGTAGATTTTTTAAATATATTATCTTAATATTCTTGCTTGTTTTTTGTTATATTTTTTAGTTTTAACATTTGCACGTTTTTTCTTCACGGATTCTGAAACGACAAATTATATTGACAAGGCGACAAATAACGAATAATAAGTACACATGATTCAACATCAGGATTAACTTCCGACAAATAAATTATTTTCTACTGATCCCCGATTGCCAAACAATAATATAAAAGTACAAATATTATTGTCACTAGTACCGTTGTGGTTAACCCTTCTATAATCCAAGAGTATCTTGACTAAATTTGACCAAGTCTGATCGATTTTGACCGAGTTTAACCAGATTGTAAACAGAGTATCTTGACTAAATTTGACCAAGTCTAACCGACTTTGACCGACAAATAAATCACATTTTACTTAATCCTCGGTTGCCAAACAGTCATACAAAACAAATATTATTGTCACTACCGTTATGGTTAACATTTCTTTTATAATCCAAGAGTATCTTTATTAAATTTGACCAAGTCTGACTGACTTTGACCATATATCACATTCTACTTAATCCCCGGTTGCCAAACAGTCATACAAAAGCAAATATATGTCATTGCGTCTTCGTTAAATTTGACCAAGTCTGACTGACTTTGACCAAGTTTGACCAGATTGTAAACCGAGTATCTTGACTAAATTTGACCAAGTTCGATCGACTTTGACCAAGTTTGACCAGATTGTAAACTGAGTATCTTGACTAAATTTGACCAAGTCTAACCGACTTTGACCAAGTTTGACCAGATTGTAATCTGAGTATCTTGACTAAATTTGACCAAGTCTGACCGACTTTGACCGATAACTAAATCACTTTCTACTTAATCCCCAGTTGCCAAGTAGTCATACAGAAGTACAAATATTATTCTCACAAATGATATGGTTAACCCTTGTTCTATAATCCAAGAATATCTTGGCTAAATTTGACAAAGTCTGATCGACTTTGACCAGATTGTTAACCGAGTATCTTGACTAATTTTGACCAAGTCTAACCGACTTTGGCCGACAAATAAAATCACTTTCTACTTGATCCGGCTGCCAAACAGTCATACAAAAGTACAAATATTGCTGTCATTACCGTTATTGTTAACCATCTTCTATAATCCAATAATATCTTGACTAATATGACCAAGTCTGACTGACTTGCATCGCGTTTGACCAGATTGTTAACTAAGTTAGGATTTTTCATGAAAAGTACTTGGGAATTATGTTGGGTTATTACTAAAGTCTTTTGCGGATTATGATTACTTGTTCCCCAATTTAGAAAGTAGCTTGCTCATAATATGTTTGATCAAGTAAAATGGAAGGAATGACGAGGAAAATGGAGTAGCTATAGTCATGGGGTTTGGATGGGTGCCGATTTACCTTGCTTACATGCACAAATCAACCTTCTGAGGTTATGAGACAATTATGATAGTTACATCAATATAAGATATGACACCTTGCTTACATGCACAAATGAGCCTTATGAGGTTATGAGACAATTATGATAGTTATATCAGTATAAGAGAGCACCTTTTCATTCAGCTATATACAGAACATCAAACTTTAAGTTCTTCTTTTTAAACTTGACACAATATGAAGTTGTCTATTTTGAAAATTTAAGTACCGATAAGACTATTAGAAAGTGCAAGAACAATAGAAGAAAACCTTACTTGAAAGCAACCTCAAAGGGACGACGAATAAAATTTCAACTGTTGACATTTCCACTCTTAAGATTATGTCCTCACTTTTCACGATAAGCATGTTATGTCAGCATATGCTCCACTCTTAAGATTATGTCTCACTTTCCACGATAAGCATGTTATGTCCGCATATGCTTAGATGAGTCTAAATTTCAAAATCAACAGGACAAACCCACAACACAAAGTGAGCACACAAAACACTTTGGCCAAACTAAAACTGCAACTGAATTGGCATGAGAACTAAGTATAATATTCTTGTAATAAAACATACAGAAGAAAATCATTCATTACCGATATGATATTCCATATAATATTGAAAGCTTCTAATGCATGCCTAGTGCCACTGGATTTGCTAAAAGCATTAAAGATGAGAATGCTTCTAATAAATCAAATGTATAGCTCCTACAAAAGGAACACTTACACTTGGCGTAGATTTAGTAGTGTTCGTCTTACTGAATTGTGGACAATATTTTAGGCAAAACAATTACTTAATTACTTAAAGAGACTTGTTGCTGCAAGAACTGTTGCTTAATTAGAGAAGAAAACATCCTTTACTATATAAGTCCATATGATCCAAGTCCGGCGTAACTTGATCGAAGGTGTTCAAATTAAGATTTAGGTTTTGCCGACTTGAACTCGAAATGTGGATAGAAAAACTATTTGCGGAAGGACAAGGAAATTGTTCGATGAATTGGAGATCACTAGCGAAGTCTTCTCACGTAGGTTCTTATTTCCTAATAGCTTGTTTGATTTGATGAACTTCCCTTAAGGGAGCGTTTGATAGGCATCAAATGGCATACTATATAAGTCGGAAATCCTATATTTCCAAGAATTAAATTTCCTGAAATTTTTTATTCTCATGCTGGTGAATATATAAATATTTCCCAAAAAAAAATAAAAAAACTGAAAAAATTGAAAATAGGATAACAAAACTGAAAAACAAAAACAAAAGTCACCTAAAAATGAAAAAAGTAAGCATTCTAAACAAAGACAAAAGATTAAAAAAACTGCAAAAAACTGAAAAAATTAAGAAAAAATTTCTTAAAATTTTTTAAAAAAACGACAAAAAAATAAACTGGACAAAAGAAAATCCACATATTATTAAGATAGGGTTCCTATATTTTGGTGGACAAATTATTTATCCGAATATGCCCAATTCCGAAACATAAATTTTTTATATAAACCAAATATTGAAATTGATTTTTTATCCTAAATTTGCTCTAAAAAAGTGTCTCGCAAGAATTTGTATATAGGACTTGAGATTCAACAATTGGTAGTGGTAGGTCCCATTATTTTTAGCTTTTATTTCTTTTACTTTTCCATTATTTGATCAACGAAGGAAGTTGAAAGTCACCTGGCCCCCTTTCAACTTGGATAAGCAAGCAAGTATTAACCGTTATTAATTTCGTACGGGTAAGAAAGTGTATGGTATCTATGATACTACCGACTTTTACAATATCTGGTTATCTATCACAACATAATTTAGGCCTAGTTTGGTACAATTTTTTTTTTTCATTCGAGTACATTGCGATTACGATTACATTACAGTGTATCAAACAAGGCTTAGTCAGTATCCTGTGCAACTTCTTATCTTTTGGCTGAGATTTTTTTTCTTGAATACTATGGCGATGTTGACACACTCGATCTTCCTTTTATTCGAGCAGGTCTGGTCAAGATTTAAAGAAATGACAAAAGAACCGGAGCTCTGATCCGACTTCCCTTCATCCAGAAGGTGCTGCAGCAGCCCTTCTTCACCACGGACCTCCTGTACAGGCTCGTGAAGAAGTGTGAGGCAATGCTCGACCACCTCTTCCCAAAAGCAGAGCCATCCATTTCCGGTGACAATGGTGAAGGCATCGACGGGGATAAGCCTCCTGGTTCATCTTTGGCCAGAGGAGACGTCGCAGACCTTGAGGAGATTGAGTTCATGGAGAGCGTGTACATGAAGAGTACCGTCGCAGCTTTGCGCGTTCTGAAGGAGATCAGGAGCGGGAGTTCCACGGTCAGTGTGTTCTCGTTGCCTCCTTTGCAGGCAAATGGAGCAGAAGAGAGGATATGGAAGAAAGCCCCAGCAGTGCTTGAGCAGCTGGCCAAGTAGTTGTCGTAGTGGCAATGATGCATAAATTACTAGGTCAAAAAATTAGCCACTTTAAGTGGATAATCGAAAGCTTCTTTGTTTGTAGATTGCAACTTTTTTTTTTCCTTCTTCTTCTTACATTTTATGCATTTTTACCTATATAACACGCAGCTCTAACAAGATGCACATTGTGTTGACACTTAATATATTACAGGCAAAGTGAATTGTTGTCTTTGATGTGTTGTTCTCTCGAATCTGAATCTATAATATGTTTCATTATATTACATATGTTTAAGATTATAAGGAGTGTGAAGTGGTTGATTTTGATAGCTCAAGTTACTGTTACTCTTATATGCCTGTACAATCTTCTCTCATGAATTCATGAATATATATATATATATATATATATATATATATATATATATATATATATATATATACTGGAAATTGCTGAGAAACCCAATTTCGGGGTTGGTTTTTATGAAAAATCCACCTGCATGATGGGTTTTATGAAATGTCCAGAATTATATATTTCCACGTTAAGTATTTCAAGATTCCCTTTAGATGCTCTGTATTTACAAAATTAATACCATAACTACCCCTCCGCACAAACTCAGATTTGGATTGCGATTCTCGTCGTCTTCTTCTTCAAGAGAGAGAGAGAGATATCTGAATTCCATTGTTCTCATCTTCAGCAGAGATCGCAAAGATCGTTCGTAGTTCACTATGCTTTTTTTCAGTCGAACTCCGATCATCGCTCATCTTCATCTTCTTCTTCTTCTTCTTCTTCTTTTCCGACAATTAGGTCAATTATGGAGAGAACTTCTTCTTTTTTTTCATAAGAGTTAGCATCGTTTTGAAAGAAGAACGAAAACTCTTGAATCTTTATTCATGTCAAATTTCTTTCCACAAAACAAAAAAATAAAAAATTAGGTTTTTTATCAACTGTTCTCCGTCGATATAACACGGAGAATAGTCATTCTCCTGCATTTTAACAAGGAGAATGTCACGGAGAATGCCATTCTCCTGTGTTTTAACATTTGAATGACCATTCTCCGTGTCATTTAACACGAAGAATGGCCATTCTCCGTGTAATTTAGCACGGAGAATGCCATTCTCCGTACTAAATTACACGGAGAATGGTCATTCTCATACGTTTTAAACACGAAGAATGCCATTCTCCGTCTTAAATAACACGGAGAACGCCATTTTTCGTGTAAATTAACACGAAGAATGGTGTTCTCCGTCGTGTTATTTAATACGGAGAATGGCATTCCACGTGTTTCTAACACGGAGAATGGCCATTCTCCTGCGTTTTAACACTGGAATGACCATTTTTCGTGCTAAATTACACGGAGAATATCCATTCTCCGTGTAAATTAAGACGGAGAATGGTCATTCTCCGTGTAAATTAAGACGGAGAATGGTCATTAATCTTTTGCGTTTTAACACTGAAATGGCCATTCTCCGTGTAAATTAAGACGGAGAATGTCGTTCTCCGTGTAAATTAACACGAAGAATGGCGTTCTCCGTGTTTCTAACACGGAGAATGGCCATTCTCCTGCGTTTTAACACTGGAATGACCATTCTCCGTGCCAAATTACACGGAGAATGGTCATTCTCCGTGTAAATTAGCACGGAGAACGAAGAATGCCATTCTCCGTGTTACTAATACAGAGAATGGTCATTCTCCGTGTAAATTAAGACGGAGAATGCCATTCTCCGTGTTACTAATACAGAGAATGGTCATTCTTCGTGTAAATTAAGACGGAGAATGCCATTCTTCGTGTTACTAACACGGAGAATGGCCATCCTCATGCGAAATTAACATTCTTCGTGTTCTAACACGGAGAATGGCCATTCTCTTGCATTTTATGGTCAGTTGAAACTTTGGAGGGCCATAACTTTTGACTGGGAGGTCGAAACGAGGTCCGGTTTGTCGCAAACTGAGCGTATCTTCGGGAGCCTGAGATTAACCATTTTACAGTTAGACGGCCTTCCGAAATTTTAGAATCGCAAAAAAATGATGTTTGGATCTCCGTTTTAGCACTTTTGCCGTTTGTCTCGATCTTTCCGAAATTTTTCGACGAGTTTTTGAAGATTTTTGAGGAGAAAACCTAGATTCGAAAGTGAGCAGTGTATGGAAGAAGATGAAGTATCGAAACGTTTTTTTTTTAAAAGTAGTTTCGTGGTTGTTTTCAAAAAAATTAGAAGGAAGGGCAAAACGGTCATTCGGAACTCTCTCTATATATTTTTTCCTAATTCTGGGCACACGATGAAATGTTATTGCACGGTTGGTTTTTCATAAAACTTTTTCGTTTTTTGGACATTTCATAAATTCCCCCATATATATATATATATATATATATATATATATATATATAAAAATATATATATATATATATATATATATATATATATATATATATTATATATATATATATATATATATATATCAAGATCGTACTTTATATATATCAAGAAAATAAAAATAAAAAAATAAAAAAAAATAAATATATATATATATATATATATATATATATATATATATATATATATATATATATATATATATATATATATATATTCATAAGTACAATATATATATATATATATATATATATATATATATATATATATATATATATATATATTGTACTTATGAAGTATATATATATATATATATATATATATATATATATATATATATATATATATATATATATATATACTTCATAAGTACAATATATATATATATATATATATACATATATATATATATATATATATATATATATCAAGATTGTGCTAATGTACTGTTCTTATGAAGTCTTTTAACTACGGCTCATTCCTTTTCTCTATACAGCTCTTATAACACTGTGGTTACTGCCTCCTTCCAGAAAAAATGAAAAATGCTCAGCATTTCATAGTTGACTGTAATACAATCTTTTAACTTTCCATTTTGCCAGATATTTCGTTTGTCTTGAATTGGAGCAACTCACGCTATACAGTTACTTAAATTATTATATTAATCTCTATCTCGAGATTGTACCAGTTCTCTATGAGCCAAGGTTTGCAGTATCGGAATCGGTATTAGAAGCTTCCTATGAGTATCGGGATCGTCGGTATCGGCAATATTGACGGTCTGGGATCGGAGTATCGAATGTTTTGGTATCAAAAAGCAAATAATTATTAATAAATTATTAAAATTCTAGAAAAATATTTTATACATTTAGACGTAATTTTAAGTATTTAGTGTGTTGTTTCTTAGTAGTTTTTAAATTGGATGAAACAGTAGTCATCCTTGCCAATTTACGTGCGATATATTAGTTTTCTTCTTTTACATGCTTTTACAACCTTACTATGCTTTTATACACTTGCTGATTGGTCTTTTTCATTCAAATTTTCTTTGTCGAATTGATTGGAAAAGAGACCTCCAATGTCGGTATCGGTCGACATCGGATCGGGACATGCCAAACTGTATCGATATCGGTCGAATCGGATCGGTATCGGCCGATACTGCAAACTATGCTATGAGCCCTTTGTCCGTAAGAACTGGAATGTGATGATGAAGAATTACATGCTAGAGAAAAGATATCCTAAGAACCTCTCCAAGGAGGAAACCAAACTCCACCTTGAAAATCTAAATTGATATGTAGTAAGTGGAGCGGCACCAAACAATCACTAAGGTGGAGATTGTCAGACTGTATCTCGTTTCCGGTTGAGCGCTCAAAAGGAGGTGATAATGGAGTTGGTAATTTAGTCCCACATCGGATAGGTGATGGGATCATGAGGTGTAGATATTTGGAATTGGTTCAGGCATTACATGAGAAGTCTCTTTTAAGACATAGGCCAAATTCAATATCGCACCTCATGGCCAAACTCTGGTTCGGGTCACACTGCGTTCCCAAACACAATTTCCCTTACTTATGGGGAATAGTAGTTATGGAGTTTCTATCGTCGATGTATAAACTTCTGGATATTTTTGATCTAACCTGTGGAGTTAAATGGTCCAAGTTGGTAGATGGATGTTTCGGCTTATGTCAACCACTACTAAAATAACCCCTTTTAGCGACGTCCGAATACGTCGCTAAAAAAGAAAAATGGTCCAAGTTGGTAGATGGATGTTTCGGCTTATGTCAACCACTACTAAAATAACCCCTTTTAGCGACGTCCGAATACGTCGCTAAAAAAGGAAAATCCGTCGCTAATTTCTATTAGCGACGTATTTAGCGACGAAAATTGGATGTCGCGTATAGGCTTGTCGCAGATTACAATTTCGTCGCAATTCGTCGCTAGTTGCGACGTCACGTTTAGTGTCGCTAGACGTCGCAACATTAGCGACAGATAGCGACGTCATCATACGTCGCCACTATAGCGATGTAGGGCGACCACTTAGCGACGCTGTCAACTTTATATATGATGACATGACATGGCAGCCACGTCAGCATTTTAGCGACGTCTAGCGACCGCTTTAGCGACGTCAGCTCTCAGGTGGTCATATGCAACGTCAGCAGTATAGCGACGTATAGCGACGTTACGTCACTATTTAGCGACGTATAGCGACGTGTTTTGTACGTCGCAAAACGTCGCAGAACGTCGCTATACGTCGCAGATGTTATAAAAAAATTTAAAAAAATTGGTATTTTTGTTATGCTGTGTGTCTGTGTTTACAGTGTGTGTGAAGTGCAGTATTCGAACCATCGACAGTAATCGAAACTGTCGATGGTTCCGAACACTGCATTTCACATTCACTGTAAACACAGACACACATCATCACAAAAATACACATTATATTTTTTTAAAATTTGGGCATCACCTCCTTTGTATATCAGATCATCGCTTATAACCCAGCGTAGGTATATTTGTCATCCCCGTCGCAGATATCATCACAATTAACAGTCTTCCATCATAACAGTCTATAACTAATAGATGAATAACAGTCTCCCATCATAACAGTCTACAACTAAATATCATACATGTACTCAATGAAAATACCAACAAGTTAAATATCACCAACATACATGTCCAACAAACATACATGTCCAACAGAGTCAAATAATATTCAAAATCAGTGTACAGAAAGGTGAATGGGCCCATAGGGCCAATAAATACAAAGATAATAAAAAAATCTACTGGATCACTGAGGACCCCTGCCGTGCATCTGGGATAGCATGTACTCATACTGCTCATGTGTGAGCTGCACCGTAGGGGCAGTAGGAGGCAGTGCAATGTCTGGAGTCGGCGCCGTCGATGGACCGGAAGGATGTATCTGCTCCAGCTCTCGCAGTCGCTCACCATAAACAGTAAGGGTACTCACCACCCTCTCAGTACTCGCCTCAAGCGAAGCCGAAATCTGAGTGAGTGAGGGAGACATGCTCCTCTGCGATCCCTCCAGCTCGACCTGTCTACGCTCTGTGCGCTGCGTAGACTCGGTGAGCGTGTGCAAGCTGGCAGCTGTAGCCTGCTGCAGACTCATCAGCTCCTGTATATTGCGCTCGACCGCATCAAATCGTCCGGTGACGATCGGAGGGTCTGATCGTCGCTCGACCGTATCAGAAATCTGCTGCTGCAACTCGCGACGCAGCTCCTGATCTGATGACGAATATCCTGAGCTCGTGACGACGCCTGCGAAGCCGGAGACTGCGCACTGACAGAGGGGGCCCGGGATGACTCCGAAGCCAAATACGCGTCGTAGGATCCCGTACCGTAGTACGTACCCTTCTGAAGACCGCCAACGGCGGTCATCCAGAGCTCGTCCGGCGATGGAGCTGTAGGCGGCTGGAAGGAAGTACCAGTCCCTCCCTCTGCTGGCACACTAGCAGCAGCAGCCGCCTCCTCCTGTAGCCGAACAAACTCGGCCTAGAACATGTTTGCTAACGTGTAAGTGTTTGCTAAAGTCTATATTGATATCTATTTTCCTGTTTTCTAAACTATAGTAAATTAATATAAAGAATAGAACGTACATATGCATGTGTCGCCCTCTCGTCAATGAACTCCCCAGCCCTCCAATGGGTGACCAGGAAGACGGTCACCATGTTCGGGTCCTCATCCTTTTTTACCTGTTAAAATATATTATCTATTATTAGTATTAAATATTCTATCGAACTATATATAAATTAATGTCCGTCATAGGAAACGTACCAGACGACAAAAATGCTCCGTCATCGGAATGGAGCCACCACACCACTTACCGGCGCTCGACCGCGCCACCTTGGCCTTGTCAAACCGCTCCTGGTACTTGGGCTCGCTGAATCTAGCCTTCATCGCAGTCCACTGCTCTGGCATGATCCAACCATGGATCGGCTGTCCGGAGCGATCACGAGACTTCTGGTCATGGATTGCATCACGGATGAGCTTGGCTGCGACGGCAGAAAATTGGCCCTCGATCTTCGCCGCCCGGTGTGGTGGATAGAAATAGGTCCTCTACAAGAAGTAAAATAGAAAGTTGTATAATATACACAAATGATTATTAAAATTTAAAAATAAACAAATTTTTTACCTTGAAGTGGGCGAACCAAAAGGACTTCCTATCTGCGGGAGCATCTGAGTAGTTAATCCAAGGCCCACCATAGTTCTGACTCAGAAATACCCCCAGCTGTCTCTGTACTGCAGAAGGCCGATATCTATACAATAATAATTTTCATGAATATATATGTACATATAATCATTTGAGAAATATATATTAATTAATTAACTTACTTCATAGGCCCGTCCGTCCAAATCTCCATACGCGTCTCGCCCGGGGGAGCGCATGGAGGGTCGCTCTCACCACCTGCCTGGGCAAGATCAGTTTGATCGTCGTCCTCCATATGCTCGGCGTCGGCTCCCCCCATAGAGCCGTCGGCAGGAGGAATGCTGGACGGGGGATCAGGGATGCTAGACGCGGGATCAAGAAGGCTAGACGACGAGGGAGGAGTCGCCAACCTGCTGGAACTGCCCTGTCCCGGTAATGGACCGGGAACAGAACGGTACAATGGTGTACTCGGAGATGAGGATGAGGGTACGAAATCTCCATCTCCAGCCCGAGGCTGACGGGACTGCCTAATATAAAATCCTCCGCGTCGTCCAGATGGTCTAGTCATACTTGATAATAACATATGACAATAAAACAAAAAAACATATTTATATGATAGACATCACAGATTTTTGAAAAATATCATAGTCACAGATAAAAGTGTCAATAAAGTGTCACTGAAGTGTCATAGATTTATATGATAGAAGTGTCACTAAAGTGTCAAATATGATGATAAAACAAACGTACAGATTTAATCCTCTTCTGAAAATTCATCTAGTTCGTTTAGCTCATCTACTTATTCTTCTTCTTCTTCCTCCTCCTCTACATCTTCACTTTCATCTGCATCTTCCTCTTCAGATAATTCTACTTCTTTTACACAATTAGATGTGTAATGAGGAACTTCTGTCGTGTCCACTTCTATAATATTTGTTACAAGAGGTAGTTCATCCTCTTGATAAGCTATATCGTCAACCTCAAAGGTATTTCTAGCTTTGGTCTTGCATACTGCCCACCAGTCCGATCTTGTTGTTCCCCGTTTAGGATAACTTGTGAAGTACACGAGCTGAGCCTGACTTGATAGGACAAATGGTTCATAGGCTTGATATCGACGCTGATAGTTTATATCAACAAGACCGTGCTTGTCTACTTTCCAACCTTGACCTTCAATCGGATCGAACCAATCACACCTGAATAACACAATCTTAGCAGGCTCTATTCCATAACTATATGTCAGCTCCACGATCTCCCGTAGCACGCCATAGAAATCGTTGCCCGCATCAACATCTTTATAGTTCGAAGATCTGATACACAAACAGCTGTTTTTGGTGGAGTCGAGATCCACAAAGTTGTCTCTGATCGGACAAGTTGTTGACTTGAACCTAAACCCATTAACACAGTAGCTTGGCCATATTTTTGCAGCATAAATTGGTCCCTTGGCTAGCGTTCTAATAGACTCATTCTCAAGTCTTGCGTATGGACGATCGACCTAAATACCACGAAAGAAGCAATTAAGCTCATACAGAAAGGTAATTATAGAGTTCTCAAGTCTTACATATGCACTCAACCATGATGGAAAATAACGCCTAATTTCTTGTTCTAGTTCTTCTTCTGTTATGTGTGGCCTACCTGACCTCACGTCATCATTAAATATGCTGAAAACAACATCGTTCAATTAATGTAGTAGTATAATAATCAACACTATTAAAATAATGTAGACGTATTAATTACTTACCCCTCCAGTTTTTCTACTTCCTTCTCGTCGCAGTTGAGTAATACATACACCTGAGCAGCCCTTAGCTCATCATCGTTCAGATATCTCTTCTTCATTTTACCCGATGGCTTTCCTGGAGCATTGAATACCTTCAGTATTGTATCATTACTTTCATGATCTCCGTCGTCGTTTCTGGAAGCTCTCATTCTATTAGTTGCAACATGAGGCTTGAAATACATCGAACAAAAGTTTGTAATCTCCTCGAGAACATAGGCTTCACAAATAGAACCCTCGATCCGTGCCTTATTTTTCACCTTTCTTTTTAGGTGATTCAAATGTCGCTCGAACGGGTACATCCATCGATATTCGATGGGTCCACCAACACGTGCCTCATAGGATAGATGAATCAGCAAATGCTCCATAGAGTCGAAGAATCCAGGAGGAAACACCCTCTCTAGCTTGCACAGTCTTACCGTAATGTCCTTCTCTTGCTTTTCTAGACGATCAATGAGCAATTTCTTAGAACAAAGATCCCTGAAGAATATGCTAAGCTCCGTCAATGGATCCCAAACTGCCTACGGTAAGAATTCCCGAAATGCAATCGGAATTAACCTCTCTATGAATACGTGACAGTCGTAGCTCTTCATACCCGTCAATTTGTTTTCCTTCGGATCGACACATCTTCTCATATTTGACACATATCCGTCTAGAAATTTTAGGCCCTGGATCCACCGACAAAGTCTCACTTTATCCTCCTTGTCCAGCGAGAAAATTGACTTCGACAAGAACTGTTTTCTATTCTGCTCTATCAAATGCAACGCAGGGCGTTTGCATATTTCTTTTAAGTCCAACCTGGCCTTGGGATTGTCTTTCGTTTTTTCCTTTACGTCCATCACAGTATTAATTATGTTATCAAACATATTCTTCTCAATATGCATGACATCAAGATTATGTCTGATCAGATTGGTACTCCAGTATGGCAGATCCCAGAATATGCTCCTCTTTGTCCAGTTATGATCTCTACCAAATCCATCGCACTTGTACCCAGTTGTAGGATCTTCGATAGCACTTAGAAAATTTCTAACCTCCTCCCATATCGTGGCTCCGCACCACCTTGGCGGTGGATCACCCTTCTCTATAACGTCGGCACGGAATACATTCTTGTTCCTTCTGAACGGATGATCTTTTGGCAGAAATTGCCGATGACAATCAAAGAAGCACGGTTTTCCTCCGTATTTCAAGTGGAAAGCCTTACTACGGTCCATGCAATACGGACATGAGAGACGGCCATGAGTGCTCCATCCAGATAACATTCCATAGGCCGGAAAGTCGTTGATGGTCCACATAAGGGTTGCCTTCATCTGAAAATTCTGCTTCCTGGAAACATCGTACGTGTTAGCGTCTACTTTCCATAACTGATTCAACTCATCTATCAAAGGCTGTAAGTACACATCAATGTTCCTCTTGGAATTGTTCGGACCAGGAATTATAACGGTTAGAAACATGTACTGAGTCTTCATGCACATCCAAGGCGGTAGGTTATACGGAGTGACAATCACAGGCCAGCACGAATACTGGGATCCCGAAAGACCAAAAGGAGTAAAACCGTCAGAAGATAGCCCCAACCTGACATTACGCGAATCTGAAGCAAAATCAGGATACACTCGATCAAAGTGCTTCCACGCTTCTCCATCGGATGGGTGATCCAACACTCCTTCAATCTGTTCTCGCATGTGCCAACTAATATTTTCGGCCGTCTCTTTCACCATAAATAATCATTACAACCGCGACGTTAAAGGCAAGTAGTGCATTGAATCGGTCGGTCTTCTTGCACCGGTAAACCTTCCTGTACTAGTTGTCTTATAGTGATCAGCACCACAAAATCTGTACACATCTGCGTCCTTGTCGTCTTTGTAGTACAGCATGCACCTATTGCGACAAGAATCGATTTTCTCGTATCCCATCCAGAGCGATCTCACCATCCTCTTAGACCGGTAGAAGTCTTTAGGCAACTTAGCACCCACCGGCAAGATCTCTATAATCAACTCCAACACTCGGTTGTAGCATTCTTGCGACATGTTAAAATCTGACTTAATACTCAACAGTCTTGTAACCACCTCCAACGGTGAATGATCCTCACAACCAGGATACAATGGAGTCCTTGTATTCTCCAGCAACTCCATGAACTGTGCAGCATCGGCGTTCGGTGCCTCCTCAGGTGCATCATGAACGAAACTAGGCCCCGCAGCGTCGAAAACCATGTTCACGCACCCGTCGTCGTATGCATGATTATCTGAAACAAAATTAGGTCCCGCATGCATATACGGCTCAACATAATGCTCCGGCTCTGATGCTAAAGACACAAGTTCTCCGTGTGCGGTCCACTGATAGTAATTAGGCATGAAATCCCTCGAGTACAAATGATATGTCACTTCCACTTCTGGATAATATTTTACGTTATGACATTTCACACACAGACACTTAATTTTGGTGCCGTCCATGTACTGAGGGAACGCCTTAGCAAACTGCAGGAACTGCTCTACTCCCGCTATGTATTCATTCCGTACACCACACATATCGTCAGGACGACGATTGTACATCCATGAACGATTCCGCAAGTAGTAATTTATATCCATTTGAAAATAATTCTGCAAAGATGGACACATATTATCCAATAGGCACAAATTCGTATATTATGTCTTATTATGGGACACACATTAGTAGCGGACAGTTACTAATAACAATGATATGCAATCTAGGTCAAACTAGGTTGTACTAAGTCAAACAAAGTCAAACAAGGTCAAGCTAAGTCAAACAAAGTCAAACAAGGTCAAAGTAGGTCAAGGGTTGACCTATAGTTGACTTTGTCAACTCTTAGTCCAATCTCGGTCAGATGTTGACTCTACTTTGACTTTCAGTCAAAATAGTCAACCTTGGTCAAACAAGGTCAAATCTAAGTCAAATATCCTATTTCTAGTCATTACCTACCAAGGTACCCTTTACCTTATCGCTATTGGTATCCCAATACCAATACCTTAAGTTGGTACCCTTTACCTTATCGCTATTGGTACCCTTTACCTTATCGCTATTGGTATCCCAATACCAATACCGCGGTAACATGGTTGGTACATTAAGGATCTTTGACAAGATGACATGTTACGAAAAGATATATCCTTATATATAGTTCTCCTACGGATTTTCTTTAACATTACGTAGGAGAACTATAAGGATATATCTGTTCACAACATGTCACCTCCTCAAAAACCTTTAATGTGACAACCATGTCACCCTCTCAGTCATATCCCTGAGCTACGATGCAGCTGCAGGCATTTAACATATCACGATTTATAAAAATAACTAATAAATCTCTATCCTAACTAATAAATTAATATCCTACTTTAACATCTAATAACTCTCATATTCCTGCAGCTACGATGCAGTTGCAGGCAGTTCCTTCTAACATAAACTAATATCCTAATCTAAACTAACCCTTTAACTGAAACTAATATCTAAACAATGCTAATCATGAACTGTACACTACTACCTAATGTTGACGGTATGTCGGTATATATCGTCAACATTTCATATTCTTAAAATGAATTTCAAATGGATTTTTGATTGTATATATATGTGTATTTGTGTGTATATACATTGTATACATATATATTTATATATGTATTTGTGTGTGTATGTAAGTGTGTGAGTATATATATACATGTATATATATAGATATGTATATTTATATATAGGTATATATGTATGTATTGTGTATGTGTGTGTCCTGTGTCCTGTGTCACAAAGTCGTGTCTGAAATAGGGTTAGGGTCCTGTCCCCTGCCCCCCTCCACCCTACCCCTACACCCACCTACCCCTGCCCCCCTCCCCCTACCCCTGCACCCACCCACCCCTGTCCCCCTCCCCCCTACCCCCCTCGACAGCAAGACCCCCCCTTCCCTGCCCCCCTAGACAGCAAGACCCCCCCTCCCCTGCCCCCCCTCCCCCTACCCCTGCACCCACCCCAACCCTGCCCCCATCGACAGCAAGACCCCCCCACCCCCGGGTACCCCCACCCCTCCCTCCATCCCTCGACAGTAAGACCCCCCTCCCCTGCCCCCCCTCCCCCTACCCCTGCACCCACCTCAACCCTGCCCCCATCGACAGCAAGACCCCCCCACCCCCGGGTACCCCCACCCCTCCCTCCACCCCTCGACAGTAAGACCCCCCCTACCCCCCTGTAGTGCCCCGTTCCGCAAAGTCAATCGGAGGAATCGAAACGCCGACGGCGTTCGGACTTGGCCTTACAACGGCGACTCGAAGACATCGCTCAGGTGGGGTAGTTTCGGTGAACTTGCCTCATGTCAGCCTTCACTTAATAATTCGTCTGTATTCAACTTACACAAGTAGGCTAATATAAAAGCTACGAACGCACATAGCTAAGGGAATAATCCCGACCCGTCGGAATGTCTTAGAACATGGAAAATGGTCCCACGGTCTCAATAGAAGTCGGCTCAGCGTGCTTTTAAATGACACTCGGTCCTTCGTCCCGTGGCTTGGGAGAAGGAAAGTTGGTATTCGACACAAACGATGAGTTAGCCTAAGGCATAGGCGTCGCCCGCGTAAATATTCTATAAAGCATGCACGTTTCCACTGCGCAAAGCTTGGCATAGCCTTGGCTCGTCCCTCGGGTTAAGTTGTAGGCTTGAGTAAGTTAGGCAAAGTTATGCCGGTCGACCTAAGTCATTCCAAGTGTCGTCCCGCTCTTTCTGCGGTTGTCAAGTTAAATAGTCCCACGATCTCACGGGCCGTCATATAACGTATAACTTGGGTGATAGTGTCGCATAAGACAGAAGTCAGTTAACGGCACGAGCCACGGTTGGCACGATGTAAAGTTAGCCACGGTCCATGGCACTTAAGGAACACGTTTTGTTCAAGTTAAGTTGGAAGGCTACATAGTAGTCGTTCCCTCGAGTTCAAAGAAGTTCGAGGCGGTCCCTCGGTTGGGAGCCTCGCGTTCCTATCCACGTTAAGGTGTTTCGAGGCGGTCCCTCGGTTGGGAGTCCCGCGTTCCTATCCACGTTAAGGTGTTTCGAGGCGGTCCCTCGGTTGGGAGTCTCGCGTTCCTATCCACGTTAAGATGTTCGAGGCGGTCCCTCGGTTGGGAGTCTCGCGGCCCCGATGCACGTAATGCAAAGGGTGGTTCAGAGCACGATTTGCTAAGTATAGTTCCAGTCGTACCAACAAATAGGCAATGCATTTACGTGAGTCTAGATGTCTCATAGGTGCGTGGTCATTGGACACCTTGTCGACAAGGATTTCTGCCTAGACTGGTTATACGCCGGGGCACCGGGCCCAGTCGTCCTAGGAGGTAGACGTTATAGCATCGCATGCTTTTATTGTGTGGGTAGTCGGGGGCTTTCAACGGGGCTCGCTATCTGCGCTGAAGGACCCGCCGCCTACCCGAGCTATGTCCGCGATGGCTTGTCATGCCAGTGGCCTTTCATATAGATAATTGGCGTGCTACGCGGCGAATCTGCATGCACGGTGTCGATCGTAACAAACGAAGCATAAGAACGGTATGCGATGTGTTGTGAAATGTGTGCTCGGTTGCACCCAAAGTGTTATAAAGCCTATGATTCGGCTATACGTAAAGACACGTGCTTCGGCACGAGATATGGCGTTGTACTTTAGTTCTCAACACCGGTTCCACGAGTTTGGTTAGTCGTTGCGCGTTAAGTCGTGAAGGGCCGTAAGGCGAGTTTGGATAAGTCAGGTTACGCTGCGAAGCACGGCCTCGATGTTTGAGGCATGGCAAGTATTTGACACGACCTAGTCTTTACGTCCAAGAGTATGGTACGAAAGACAAGTATGAGTCGGTACGTTGACAATACAAGCACGAGAAAGGTCTAGAGGCAAAGTATGGGTACGTTATTAGTGCAAGGCACGGAGATGGTCTAAAGACACTAAATAGGCCGAGCGTCGGTCCTAAAATCGATCCTAAGGCAAGAATAGAAAGACAATCGTAAAGGGGCTTGTATTGTATAAAGTAAAATAAACGTGTCGGTTTTGTATGGGTGGGCGAGGAGCTCACTCCACCAGTACAGTTGAGTACTGACACCCACACAGTTTCTATGTGCAGGCACAGGTAGAAGCTCGTGGCGCGGAGCTCGCTTGGATGCGTCGAGGCATGGAGTTTCTTGGCGATTCGAAGCGTGCGGCCGCATGGATTCGAAGACTTATACGGGACATAATGTATGGACATCGCCTTCCGAAGCTTCCGCTGGATCGACAAATATGTATCGAGAGATGAGAGAGAGCTGAGCGATTTGTAATGTGAGACGAGTGTATCTGAGGATTGAAATCTTGGCCTTGTGCCCCCAATGTAACTGTTGTTTCAATATCAATAAAAGAGCTTCTTTGAATAACTTGTGTTTGTTCTAAATTTTTGCTGCGTGTTCAATGTCTCTGCTTGGGACTTCTGTGCGATGACCCCGTCGCAGCCGCTGTAATCGGCCGTTATGGAACCCGCCTTGCACGAGCACAATCTAGGCTCGTGCGACATCACGCCTTAGCGAGGACGATCGCTCCTACGGGAGCGGGGCGTGACATAACCCCCTGCACCCACCCCCACCCCTCCCTCCCCCCCCCTCGACAGCAAGACCACCCCAGCTAGGGTTAGGGTTCTCGTGTCCGTGTCTGTGTCTAGATAGCTAGGGCTAGGGTTAGGGTTTACCTGAGGAGGGTGGCTTCGTCGGAGGATGGAGACGGCGAGGAGGGTGGCTTCGTCGGAGGAGGAAGGCGGCGAGGAAGGAGACTTCGTCGGAGGAGGGAGGCTGGTCGCCGGAGGGAGGGGTCAGCGGGCGAGCGGGGTCGCCGGGGGGAGAAGGGGAGGGTGTCGCCGGAGGGAGGGGTCGCCGGAGGGGAGGGTTCGCCGGGGGGAGAGGGGAGAGGGGGATCGAGCGGGAAGAAAGAAATTTGGGTAAAAATTTGTGATTTCGATCGGGCCAGTTACCCTATATGAAATAAGTCAGCGACGTATAAAATATACGTCGCAAAACGTCGCAATACTGCGACGTAAAAAGTATGTTCGTCGCAAAACGTCGTCATGCAGCGACGTAATAAACACTACGTCGCTGAACGTCGCTACTCAGCGACGGTCAGCGACGTGTAACACTAGGAGTCGTTATAGGCAATTATCAGCGACTGCTTTTTCTGCCGTCGCTAATATACGTCGCTATTCTAGCAGATTTTAGTAGTGAACAATCAATTGAATTGGTGGCCTCAATATATATAGAGCTTTGCTATGCCTACAACCAATGCTTACAACCTTCCTACAATCCGACAAATCCGTCGCGTGTCGGACTTCGATTGGAGGAGAGGATTAAGTGGTGGGGTCGGGTGGAGCCCATGTAGCAGGGGGGTGTGAGGGGTGGTGGGACCCGATGGGACCCATGTGTAAGAGGCGGACGAGTGAGGTTAAAAAAGTTGTAAGAATTTGGTAGTAAACTTAGCATTTTCCATATATATATATTGTTCTTAGACCCTGTCTTCATACTTGTTGCCTGAAAAATCTATGTTTCACCAGTGCAAAATGTGATCTAATAAGTACCATCTGCCATTGCATACACTTCAGAAACATATAGTAACCTGGGAGGACACAAGAAAACTCGAACTCTGTAATATATACCTCAATCTGTTTGAAGTTTTAGACTTCTCGACTGTAAATTGCTGATTACTCCAATTCTCCTATCCCCCAAAAGAATTAAATTATTCTTCGGCTTTATGGTAAATGGACTTAATTTTGTTGATCAATATTTACCAGGTATAGGCTTAGCCTTCACCTCAAAGAGGGGGAAAAAAAAGGAACATTATATACTGGTATTTTCCTTGATGAAACAGTAATGCTGAATGACAATTAAAGTGGTACTTAGTGTACTGTGGATATGGATTAACCATTGAAAGTGCCATGTCGAACGAAATCTTTTTATTTTGGAAATTTCAGAATCAATAATCATAATATATATTTCATATTTGCTTGTGTGGACACATGGAGGAGTCCAGGGACCATCTTTTCTTCTACTGTGACTTTGTTTGGAAGATCTGGAACCAGCATCGCAGATGTTTTGGACTTCCGGATACGCAGAATAGAGAGCTATTATCTGCTTTGAATGAGGTCAAACATCAAAAGGGAAAAGGAACAGGAGAGTACAGACGGCTAAAGCTGATTTTCGGTGCGGTGGTGTGACATGTCTGGAGAGAATGAAACCAACGCATCTTTGAGGGCCTAGCAACCACTATAATTATTGTACAAAGAAAAAAAACAAACTGATATAGATATCCTAGATCCAAGATGAACCCATTTTGTGTCTTTGTTGGGATAATAGTTCTGTAATGTCAGCTTTTGTTTTTCAATTAAATTTACCTTCTTCGAAAAAAAAAAAAAAAAAAAAAAAAAAAAAACACAAAAGTGGTATTTTGTCAGCTTCCTTTGCATTTTCTTATCACCTACTTTTTTCATATAGAGGGATATATTTGTGGAGAATTGCTGAAGAGGGAACTACTCTTTGACTTGATTGTAATCCAATGCGTGAATCAATTTCGTGGCTACTATTTGATTTACTAAGTTGTCTATTTCAACAGATAAGCGATTGAGAACAAGTGCACAACAACCGTTTAAGATTTCGTGCTGATCCTTGAAGAAAATTCTATTATTTTATAGTGAATTCTTCAGAGACTCTGAATTTTCAGGGAATCTGAAAACCTCTTGAGCCATAAAATACGGATGAGTGTTAGAATTTGTTGTTATGTCGTTTTTCCATCTACACCAGCAGCAACTTGTTTTTACTTTTGGTGATTTTCAATGAATTTCTTAGTATTAAATTTGTCCTACTTAAATGTTTAGGTAATCCCAATTTGCAAGCATGCAGAGGACAATCAAGTACTTAATGATAGTCTATAGGACACCTTCGTGGTACCGACTTTTCGCATTGTTCTTGTAATGGAGTAGTTAGCTCTCTCAACGCTCCTGCATGGCCGACTCAGGGATAAGTCCGACAAGACTTCGGACTTGGACAACTCCTACTCTCCATAGGACAACCCTCAGGCCATTGATTTTTATTTAGGGACGACCCGACCCAAACCTAACTTAAACCTATATTTATATTTTCGTTGTCAAGGGACAACCGAAATTAGTTAGGGCAACCCAACCCTCCGGGCTGAGACGGGACTTCTGAATGGATTGGCTAGGCAAATTCCAGTCTTGTTCCTTCTTATCAGTCTTTCTTCTGCTATGGAGTGATACTTATCAAACTAATGTGAGCATAGTAATCGTGCTTACCTTAAGTTTCATAAGAACTACTCTCCAAATTTATTTGCTGATCATGGCTGTTGATGAATCTGTCGAATTTGCATTATTTTTTCAGAAGACCTTGATTCAACTTAGCGTATAGATATACACAATCTTTCGTTTTTGGCGGCCTATTTTTAATGATGTTTAAGCAATATAATACTACCATATGCTCATCTTGTGTCATTTTTTTTTTTTGCGTTTGACTTCAATTATCTTAACTGGTCACCAACTACTTGATTAGCATCATGATCTTAGTCTAATGTCATGTGTCAGTTGACTTGTAACAAGAGTGGCCGGCTGTCGACATAATCTAAGTTTCCTCAGCATTTTTGTTTCGGACACACGGTTCGGGAAGTGTCCATTTTACAACAAAACACATGTCTATATATATATTTTTTGTGATGTCCGACGTAATACACATGACTTTATGTACGCTGCGTTACATGTCATTTGGGCCCACACCCACACTTTTCTATACAGTTCGATTTCGAGATCGTCCGCCTAGCCAAAAAAGTTATATCTCTCCTCGCTGACTACAAGAGCCAGCTGAGTTCGGTAACACATGTCTATATGAAAGTTGACTTCTGGAATTAGGTACAGCAATGCCCTCTATAAAACTAGCTCAGATTGGCGCGGTTCTGATATCAGCCATGGCTTCTGCGAAGTTTGAGCTCTGGGGAGATGGGTCTTCCTCTCTGGCGATCCAGAACGAGTCCAAGAAGATCAAGAAGGGCTCGAGGAAGCCTGTAATAATCTACGTGGTGTCCCCGAAGACGATCCACGTGGAGGCTGGCGAGTTCATGAGCTTGGTGCAGCAGCTCACCGGGCTTGCTTCCTCTACCTCCGACACGGACGGATCGATGGGGGGCGACGTCGACGCAGGGAGACGTTGCACGTTTCCGGTGAAGGTCGAGGCTCGTCGGGTATCGCAACGGCAAGGGACGGCACCTTCTGTTTTCGGTCGCGACTCGAGATCTCCGACGTGTGACGCTGTCGAGGAAGGCGGGCTTATGGATACGGAGGACTGGTTCAAGTGGTGATGTTACTACTGATGATCTTTCTTTTCTGGTGTATGCACATAGAAGTCTCAAGGAACTGTCACAAGAAGGAGAAAGTGCAAGTGTTGAAATTTTGTTATTTGGGTTTGTATGTCTAGTTCGAAGAAAATATGCAGCTGGTGGTGGAACCGTCTCTTCCTCCCATGA
This sequence comes from Iris pallida, assembly GCA_029216955.1. Lineage (NCBI taxonomy): Eukaryota > Viridiplantae > Streptophyta > Magnoliopsida > Asparagales > Iridaceae > Iris > Iris pallida. The sequence continues at coordinate 9,995,905 of JANAVB010028196.1, read as the reverse complement.
CTAGTTCTGCGCAGAACTTCCCAAATAGGAATTGACTGGAAAAAATCATCTCATAACAGTCAAATTATATACTAAAGTTACATATCTGAATGAAGAAGATATGTAATTTAGTATTTTGTTCCGAAAATACTCTTTACTATGGCTAGTTAGGTACTTACAAGATCCATCTTTTGGTATTCCAATGCATCGATTTACTCTTTGATGTCTTTTGCTCTTTTCAACTACATACAAAGTTAATTAAAAGAACTAAAATACGTGCATTCCACGTGCATATATACTAGGTATCATAATGAAGAATGAATCTCACCATTTCATTTAATGAAGAATGAACCTCACCATTTCATTGGTATTCAAGAACTGGGATGCCAGGAAATGTATGGGAACCAGTAGATTAAGTACCAATGTCTTCCATCTTGCTCGAAGGCTACTCAATGTATTCATCTGTTGCAATATCAAATTAACCTACTTAGGTACTTCAGTCACCTCAGCACTGAATAACCTGGAAGCTATCAGCAAAATTATAGTACTGTAAGTACTGAAACATCAACACACCTCTTGTTGGAAACATTGAAACTGAAAATTCGGAAGGCCACCTTGAAACATCTTATTCGAACTGTAGTACAAAACATAATCATAATTCAAGCTGCAAATCGTACTAAACTTCCAAAGGACAATTTGAAAACCGTCTTATACAGAACCATCTTATGACTGACACAAGATACAAGGGTCATGTATTTTGATCTACAAAGGTAGATGGGGAATCACAAACATTTTAGGCTATTCATCGAAAGTGTTCATGAAACCGCCCATAAATCCAGCTCCATTGCAATTCCCACAAAGAATTTCCCGCTTACCCCTGCACAAATCACAGCTGTAAGATACGAGCGGGATACCTGGCAAATTTTGAATGCAAAAACAGGAATATACTAGTTACTTAGTACTTGAAAAAAGAGGGAACAAGAATCGTTGCTCAACCTGGATAACCATAGCTTTAAATTCTTCACATCAGTGACGAGGATAATGTAATTAGAAAATGTTTATCCGATATTATGATGAGAAATGGAATATGGAATAGCATGTAATAGATTGGGAATTTGCCATCGAGGGGTATATATCCTTGGTAGGAGGAGGGCATTCTTGCCAGCCGATATGGGACAAATCTCCAGTACTACTACTCTCTTACATTCCCCCAAACTCACGATGGTAGGACAATTTGAGTTTGGCAGGAGGAAATTACAAATAAAAACAACTCAAACAACATTCAACTAGCCAAGACCATCCCTCAAATTCACGAGGATCAATCATCGATAATTCATCTAGTAGGAAGGAGTACCTATGAACTGAATGGACCTTCTTAAAGATGTCCACAATCTGCATATGAGAAGTAACATGCGGTAACGAGACGATCCAAGAAGATTCTGTTGTCTCACATAGTGACACTCAACCTTTGTGTTTCGTCCTCTCACGAAACACATTGTTGCAGACAATCTGAACAACACTAGTATTGTGGGACCCGCTTGTGGACCCAGTTTCGACTACTGTAGCAATTTTTTCGCAATCAGACTCTTTTGGTTTTCTGGATGTCATATATATGATTATTATATTATTCTGGACTTGGGAATAATATTTTGGACCTATTTTTGAGGATTTGGTCTGAGTTTTGGGTATTGTGTCATTTTATGTCCTACATGTTCATGTTCGACACCTTGACTCTTCATCAAACACAGACTAGGCAAGTACATTACACTATATATTTACCTTTACTATTTGAATGATGCAGTTTAGTTCTCATTTATGGTTTAATAATATCAGTTCATATTGTCTACTCGTGCACGAGAGAGATTGCTGTGATTCTAACCTAGTACCACTAACTTGTTTATCATGACTGTACTCGTATAGTTCGTGTACACATTGCTAGAGCCTAGAGTGAGATATGGAAGGAGAAATACACTAGTAGGCATGTGGTCAATCTGATTATATCTTTACTCGTCTGATCGTAAATGATAGCCGTCATGCTCTACACGCATCGACATGATGTACTTATCCTGGCCGTCTACATGCATCCGGAAGCTGTATTCTAAGATACATTTATTGACTTGTTGCTTGATTCTGTTACTTGATGTCAGTTTATCCTAGTCTGATGATTATAGTTTCTTTGTTGTTGCATGTTGTTAGAATCATGAAAGTGTTGACACAAAGTCACAGTCAACCAAATATTGACTACATTGACTAAATAATGTCTGTATTAATTCAATACGACACACGACGTCTGCATTCCGTTCAAGACAGACGACAGCTCAGTCTCCGGTTCTCAGTGTGTTTTCGAGTCTGTATTTTATATTTTCATTGAGTCTAGACTTGTGTACTCTGAGTCATGCTGAGCTCTTGACACTTAGTCTACAGCCTACCCAAAATCCCAAGCTCCACTGAACCAAACACTGCCCAAAAATCCCCTTTGAACCACTCTGTGCTCTGGAGACAGAGTTCGGGCCGAACTCTGCCTCCACACAGAGTTCGGGCCGAACTCTGTCCCCTAGAAATCAGGAACCCTAATTTTAGGGTTAGCTGGTTGCTAGTTGTCCAACGGCCAAATATTTGAATTTTTCTACCCGAATTCTGGCCGAATTCTGCCTATAAAAACACTATAAATAGGGCATGAATTTTCTCATTCTAAACCATCCAATCTTCTCTTCTCTTCTCTCTTATAGCTGAAATAAGCCATACCCTTCCCATCTACTAGCCACAAGCCTCCTAAGTCTCGAGTGCTCAGCATCTCTCAGTTAGGATTCTTGTGCAAGAGTCGAAGAAGTCGCTTGGACAATTCCAAGCAAATCGCCACTGCGATCCTCTGTTAGAAGTTGACGTGCTCTTCTGAAGTAAAGGCACGGTTGTAAACTACTATTTCACAAATAGTTGATTTGAATCCTGAGCAAGAGTTCTCAGGCCTGGACTAGTCCTCCACGAGGGAAACCAGGTTAAAATTGCTGTGTTTGCGTATGCTCTTTTAATCTCGTTTTATTTTCCGCACTTTACTCTGATTATTTTTTATTGGTGAAAGAGTTATTTTTAATTGGTCATTTTTCTATATATACTCTATTCACCCCCCTCTAGAGTTGCCAAACTGTTCTTCAATTGGTATCAGAGCTCTGTTCTCTTTTTAAGAACTAACATCCTAAGAGCTGATCCATGGCAACCACACAATCCTTGATTTCCAATCATGGTGAAGGTCAGTCCACTCATAGGCCTCCCCTATTTGATGGAACTAACTATACATATTGGAAAACAAGGATGAGCTTCTATCTTAAGTCTCTAGACTTTGACCTGTGGACTGTCGTCACTGACGGTTACAAAAAGCCCGTCAGGATAGTTGTCGATGGTGACCTCATTGAGAAACCACACGACAAATATTCTGTCGAGGAGAAGAAACAGGCAAGTCTAGATGCTAGGGCTATTAATGCTTTATTCTGTGCTATAGACATGAATGAATTCAACAGGGTCTCCACATGCACCACTGCTCATGAAGTATGGAGACTTCTAGAAGTGACGCATGAAGGAACCACACAAGTCAAGGAATCTAAAATAAGCCGTCTCACTCAAGAATACGAAGCCTTCAAGATGAAGCCAAATGAGACGATCACTCAAATGATTACAAGATTCCTCGACATCATCAATCCTCTATCCTCGCTTGGTAAGCAGTACTCAAACCACGAGAAGATTCGTAAGTTACTCAGAGGGTTGCCAAAGATTTGGAACCCTAAGGTGACGGCCATCATAGAAGGAAACGATCTCACATCAATGTCAATGGAGACCTTGATGGGTAAGCTCATGACTCACGAGCTTGACCTCAAGGACTTCGAAGAGCCTGCTCCGAAGACCAGGGAGATCGCACTCAAAGCTCATCGACGAAGGGCTGATCACGATGAGACCGAAGACGATAACTCGGATGATGAAGACCAAGCTCTCATGGTTCGCAACTTCAGAAAATTCCTTCGCTTCAATCGAAGGAAGAAGGATTCACAAGAAGATGATGAAGAAGAGCCAACCTGTTACGGTTGCAAGAAGACTGGACATGTCCGAAAAGACTGTCCATTCTTGAAGAAGAGCAACCGCTATGAGAAGCCATACAAAAAGAACTCATCAAAGAAATATGCCAACACAGGAATTTGGCATGAAAGTGAAGCGAGTGACTCCGAGGAAGAAAAAGGCTCTCCTCAAGATACAGCAAATGTGTGCCTAATGGCAACTTCCAACAAGGTAGCTAACGAAACTCTTGATGACTTCTCTTTTGATGAACTTGGCGATGCTTTCACTGATTTACTCGATGATCACAAAAAGGTCATCGGTAAATACAAACATGCCAAGGACAAAATCAAAAGTCTTGAAGATGAGATACAAAGAATTTTCTTACTTCTTGATAATGTTAGAAACACGACACCCACTAATGACCCTGATGAAGTATCCAAGCTTAAATTAAGCTTACATGATGCTGAAGCACGTATTGAGCAACAAACTCAAAAAATCACTACACTCAACACGTTGCTTGCTGAAGAAAAGAGTAGACACAAGATTTTCATGACTAAGATATATGGCTTAAATATTAAGGTTGATGAACTGCAAGCTGTTTCTAAAAGATTAGAAACCAAATTGGGTAAACAGGTTGTTCAACCTCAAACCCAATCTCATGGGCACAACACCACTCATGCTAGTCAACCACGTCATTCTCATGCAGCACATAACCATGCATTTATATACACAAACTTTCACAAACCACGTGCACGGAAGAATAATTCTCACTCAGTACACAATCATCATGCACAAAGACACAATCAACATCACTCCACACATAGGAATCATCATGCCATGCCATATAGACAAGATAATCATGCAATGCCATATAGACAAGATCATCATATGCCATATAGACAAAATCATCATGCCATGCCATATAGACAATATCAGCATGTCACACATCATAGACAATACCATCATGATATGCCTCATAGACATCATCACCATGCCACTCATTCTATGCATAATCATCATCACCATGCTAACTCTTCACATCATGACCATCCTCATCTTGTTGCTTATAGATATTATTCTCATGCTCCTAGTATAAATAAGAATGCTATCTGTACTTACTGTGGATTACATGGACACATTTCTCCACAGTGCAAATTTAGAAGACTTGTAGATAAAAAGATATATACTTGGTTTCCAAAGACTAACTTTTCAGGACCCTCAAGAACTCGGGTACCAAAGGTCACATCTACTTTTGATGTAGGTGGACCTTCCCTCTTCAACTGAAAGTAAGTGGATTCTCGATAGTGGATGCTCGCGACATATGACGGGAGACGCAAATCTTTTTGCATCACTATCGATGAAGAGAGAAGGATATGTATCCTTCGGTAACAATCTCAAAGGACACTTAATAGGTAATGGTATCATTGGTCATCCTCCTTCTCCTGTAATAAAGGATGTCTGCCTAGTGACCGAGTTAAAGCATAACCTGCTCAGCATTAGTCATCTTGCTGATCATGGATATGATATTAACTTTGGACAAAACAGTTGCTACATCTATGATAGGTCAACAGGAGACATTGCTTTTGAAGGGAAAAGAGAGGACAACATATATATTTTCTATCTTTCTATAAATATTAACAATGCAGGTAGATGTCTATATGCCCACAAAGACGAACGACTACTTTGGCACCAGCGTCTTGGTCATACCAACATGGATGCTATATCCAGGCTGTCTACCAAGAAGCTAGTGAGAGGATTGCCTGATATCACATTCAAAAAGGACACGGTATGTGCCGAATGTGAACTAAACAAGGCAACTAAATCCTCATTTCATTCCATCAACTCTGTAAGTACTACTAGACCCTTGCAACTACTTCATATGGATTTTTTTGTTCCTAGTAGAATAGCTAGCCTCGGTGGCAAACTTTATGCATTTGTTATTGTTGATGATTTTTCGAGATTTACTTGGATTTTCTTTCTCGCTAATAAGAGCGATGCTATTTCTGTTTTCAAAGTTTTTGTAAAGAAAGTTCAAAACGAAAAAGGCTACATGATTACTCGAATCCGAAGTGATCATGGAGGCAAATTCGTAAATTATGATTTTGAAAATTTTTGTTATGCAAAGGATTTTGATCATGAATTTTCTTGTCCTAGAACTCCTCAACAAAATGGTGTTGTGGAGCGGAAGAATAGAACTCTCGGCGATATGGCCAGAGTCATGTTGAATAAATTTTCACTTCCGAAATACTTTTGGGCAGAAGCTGTCAGTACAGCATGCCACATTTTAAATAGGGTGCTGATTCGTCCCATTACGAAGAAAACACCCTATGAGCTTTGGTTTGGGAGAACCCCCAATGTTTCTTATTTTAAAGTTTTTGGTTGTAGATGCTTTATCCTTAACACCAAAGACAACTTAGGCAAATTTGATGCCAAAGCTGACGATGGTATCTTTCTTGGTTATGCCGCCAAGAGTAAGGGATATAGAGTTTTTAATAAACGCTCACTTATTGTGGAAGAGTCAACAAATGTGACTTTTGATGAAGATAACAGTGCAGTAAGTACTCTTGATGATGACGTTGAGCCATCAACTTCTACTCCAACGAATACTTCAACCGAAACTGATTCTCTGGAGGGTTTGCCTAAGAAATTCTCTTTCAAACCTTCTCATCCAGAAAATTTAGTAATAGGAGAAGTTTCACGTGGAGTAACTACTAGATCATCACTAAGAGACTCCGTTGCTAGCACTGCCTTCATTTCACAAGTAGAGTCTAAAAACATTTCTGAAGCCTTTAATGATGAATTTTGGATTTCTGCTATGCAAGAAGAACTCAACCAATTCGAGAGAAGCCAAGTATGGGAACTCGTTCCTAAACCGGTTAATCACTCGATAATTGGTACTAAATGGGTTTTTAGAAACAAAGTAAATGAAGATGGTTCAGTCACACGTAACAAAGCTCGTCTAGTAGCTCAAGGATACAACCAAGAGGAAGGTATCGACTACGATGAGACGTACGCTCCTGTTGCTAGACTAGAATCCATTCGGATGCTTTGTGCTTTTGCTAATTTTCAAAACTTTAAATTATTTCAAATGGAAGTGAAAAGTGCTTTCTTGAATGGTTTTATTAAGGAGGAAGTTTATGTAAAACAACCTCCTGGCTTTGAAAATCACAAATTTCCGACCACGTGTTCAAGCTAAAGAAAGCGCTTTATGGCCTCAAACAAGCCCCCAGAGCTTGGTATGAAAGGCTAAGTAGCTTCTTACTTGTGAAAGATTTTTCAAAAGGGAAAATTGACACTACACTGTTTATAAAATCTTTTAAAGACACTATTCTGTTGATTCAAATCTATGTTGATGATATCATTTTTGGGTCTGCTGATGAAACCCTCTGTCAAGAATTTGCCAAGTGTATGCAGACGGAATTTGAGATGAGCATGATGGGAGAGCTCAACTACTTTCTTGGCCTGCAAGTGAAACAAATGGCTAATGGAACTTTCATCTGTCAATCGAAGTATACCAAGGACATGCTGAAGAAGTTCGATCTTGACAACGTCAAACCAATCAGCACTCCAATGGCTACTTCAACCAAACTCGAACCAGATGAGAGCGGCAAACCTGTTGATCAACGTAAGTATCGAGGTATGATAGGCAGCTTACTTTATTTAACTGCTAGTCGTCCCGATATCATGTTCAGTGTTTGCCTATGTGCTAGATATCAAGCTAATCCTAAGGAATCACACATGACCGCGGTTAAGCGTATCTTTCGATACCTTAAGGGTACGGTTACAGTGGGCCTATGGTATCCCAAGTCCACATCATTTGACCTTATTGGTTACTCTGATGCTGACTTCGCTGGATGCAAGGTCGACCGTAAAAGTACGAGCGGCACGTGTCATTTATTAGGAAAGGCTTTAGTCTCCTGGTTTAGCAAGAAGCAGAACTCTGTCGCACTATCCACAACAGAAGCTGAATACATAGCAGCTGGACGTTGTTGTGCACAAATTCTGTGGATGAAGCAAACCCTTGAAGACTATAAGTTATCTTTCATGCATATTCCTATATTCTGTGACAACACTAGTGCCATTAATTTGACTAAGAACCCTGTCTGTCACTCACGCACTAAACACATTGAGATCAGACACCACTTTTTGCGTGATCATCAGCAAAATGGCACGATTAACTTAGAGTTTATTGATACTGATCATCAGCTAGCAGATTTCTTTACTAAGCCATTATCCGAAGAGCGCTTCAATTTCCTTTGTCGTGAACTCGGAATTTTGGATGAAGCAGTTATAAGTTGAGACTCACCTGCGTAAATATCGAGTATATTTTGATTCTTTTACAACGAATTTGGTATGGGTACAAGCCGAAAGGGTCCTTCTGACAACAAGGCGTAAAAGCCTAAGCGACACGGTGCACTAGTCCTCAGGACTACCGCTAGCTGGGATCCGGCCCCTGCAGCTAACCTATGGCAAATTCGAAATATTGAATTTCAATATATTTCCTTGTTTATTATATGGGTTGTTTCGATTTAATATTGCCTAATTTATTTTTCTAAGAGTTCATTCTGACTTCTGTGTACCTCTCTATGTACTTCATTGAATTCTTCAAACTTTTGAATCCTCTCTATTTTTCTTCAACACTTAACCAATTTTTCATCTTTTCAGCCTGTTTTCTGTTCTGGACCACTAATCTAGAACTCGGGCTCTATTACTTCTCAAAATCAAGGGAAAGGGGTTTCTCATCATTCTCTTCCACTGTTTATCATTTGAGGTATCATTCTTGTATTCTATACTTCAAATTTTTTTTATGGCTCCTCGCTTGTTCAATCGTGGAAAGAGGATTCGAACTGAGAGTGTTTCCTCTTCGGATTCTCCTCCGTCAATTAAACAAATCATTGAACAACTTCAACCCCCTCATCCGTTGTTCAACCCACCTCGTCCTCAAAATCCTTATACCTATGACAACCGATTATTTGTCTCACTAGATGCATCAAACAACTGGTTTAGTGACTTTCGGAATCGTCAGGTATTCGCAGGACATCCTATTAATTTTTCTATATTCTCTCAATATGATTCTTTATTTCATGACCTCTGTTTTGATGAACTAATCACTACCACATCGGCTATCTATCGTCATGCTGTCCAAATGTTCTACTGCAACATGACCTTTGATGACCTCCATATTTATTCACGAGTTGCAGGTATCAATATATCATTTGACGACTTTGACTTAGCAGAATTTCTTGATCTTCCAGAGCCCACTTCTTGGGAAAAGCTTGTTGACGCTCGATCGTTCCGTTTTCCCGACGGGTTTTCCCTTGAGAGCTTCAAGGACGATTTGTGTACTCCATACACACGTCCTCGCAAGCTCATGGCTAAATATCTCAATCCATATTTTTCTGACCTTCATTGGATAATCTCTAACACCATTCTACCCAAAACAGGTTCTCCTGATGACATCACTTATCTTGAAATATCTGCTCTTTATCATCTTCACTTTGGAATTTCTTTCAATCTTCCACGTTCCATGATGGACTGGATGATTCACTGTAGGAAGAAACCTCGAGCTCTGGTTTATCCTTTGTACCTTCCTATGATCTTTCGTGCATTTCACATACCACTTGACATCTGTCCGTTTTTGCCTGCTCCTGCCTTTCTGTCCAAGGCACGACGTCTTCAGGCAGTCGTCGCCTCTCCTGAGACTTCTGAGCAGTCTGCTGATGAGGAGCCTGACGCCCCTCCACTCGGTCAGGATGCACCACTTCCACCTGCCACTCTTGAGTCTATTCAGACTATGCTCCGGGAGCGTTTTGACCTTGAGGACGAGCGCTGGACCCAGCTGGATTATCGTACTACTCTACAGATGAGTGCCCTCGGCAACTCCCTGCATGATATACGGTACTCCATATCTCATCATCTGCACATTCCCATGGAGCGGGATCCTGAGCGCGCGGGCCATCGCATTGATGATCCATGGGTCATGCGTTACATGGATCCGGATGCTGCTTTTCTGGACCCCCGTCGCTCCTTCCCTGGTCCTTCAGACCCTCCAGGACCTTCTCGTGCTCCGTGATGGAGATTGGCTCGATCTGCTGCTGCTACTGCTGATGATCTTAGTTGATGCTTTTTGATTTCAGTTATTTAGTTTCTTATGGTTTTATGTCCTTGGTTTTATGTACTCAAAACTCTGGTTGTGTGTTTGACACTTGGTTTTGTGGATGACATTTTATCATAGTTTTACTTTATGCTAGTGACTCATTTTGTTTCGTCATACACTGTTTCTTCTCTGCTTGGTGTGATTGCATCACTCATAATTGTCTATACTGCAGTTTCTATGTTCTATCATTCATATGTAGTCTATATTGCTAACTGCCAAAAGGGGGAGAACTATGTATATTTTCGTATATCTGTTTCGTATATCTGTGCTTGTTTTTGCTTTTGGGAGATATTATCTATCAGGCCACAGGTTCTATGCATTTTTTACGGGGGAGAGCTATTACTTCTAGCTCGGCACCGTTCACTGATCACGGGGGAGCTCTTCTTTCTAGCTCAGCATCGATTATGGGGGAGCTGTGCTACAATCAACTGTGTCCAGGTATGAATATTGAAATATACATATATTATTTTGTCAATTATCAATATGGGGGAGATTGTTGACACAAAGTCACAGTCAACCAAATATTGACTACATTGACTAAATAATGTCTGTATTAATTCAATACGACACACGACGTCTGCATTCCGTTCAAGACAGACGACAGCTCAGTCTCCGGTTCTCAGTGTGTTTTCGAGTCTGTATTTTATATTTTCATTGAGTCTAGACTTGTGTACTCTGAGTCATGCTGAGCTCTTGACACTTAGTCTACAGCCTACCCAAAATCCCAAGCTCCACTGAACCAAACACTGCCCAAAAATCCCCTTTGAACCACTCTGTGCTCTGGAGACAGAGTTCGGGCCGAACTCTGCCTCCACACAGAGTTCGGGCCGAACTCTGTCCCCTAGAAATCAGGAACCCTAATTTTAGGGTTAGCTGGTTGCTAGTTGTCCAACGGCCAAATATTTGAATTTTCCTACCCGAATTCTGGCCGAATTCTGCCTATAAAAACACTATAAATAGGGCATGAATTTTCTCATTCTAAACCATCCAATCTTCTCTTCTCTTCTCTTCTCTCTTATAGCTGAAATAAGCCATACCCTTCCCATCTACTAGCCACAAGCCTCCTAAGTCTCGAGTGCTCAGCATCTCTCAGTTAGGATTCTTGTGCAAGAGTCGAAGAAGTCGCTTGGACAATTCCAAGCAAATCGCCACTGCGATCCTCTGTTAGAAGTTGACGTGCTCTTCTGAAGTAAAGGCACGGTTGTAAACTATTATTTCACAAATAGTGGATTTGAATCCTGAGCAAGAGTTCTCAGGCCTGGACTAGTCCTCCACGAGGGAAACCAGGTTAAAATTGCTGTGTTTGCGTATGCTCTTTTAATCTCGTTTTATTTTCCGCACTTTACTCTGATTATTTTTTATTGGTGAAAGAGTTATTTTTAATTGGTCATTTTTCTATATATACTCTATTCACCCCCCTCTAGAGTTGCCAAACTGTTCTTCAGAAAGGATTTTCTTATTATTCCATTACCATGTTTTACTGTCTTTCAATTCATTCAGTGATAGATTTATATTGTATAGCGTAATTTTGTGGCGTATTGTACTCTTCAAACGCTGATTGGATAATATAATGTATCCGATATTGGTCTAAAGTGCCTACAGTATGAACTATAACAGGCTCATCCTCTGCGAGGTTGTTAAAGCCTAAAGGCAATGTGGAACATTGGCTTATAACAATGTCTAGCATGATTAATTCAAGCTAAAGCAAAAAAATGTATGCGGCTGATGAACACAATGTGGGACAATGTTGACAGAAAATTATGGCTAGCATCATTCAAGAAGTTAAGGATATTAGCCTTAGAAAGATAGATGTAATACACCAAAATTATGTGATTTGCATGATTCAAAGTGTAAAAGAGTGTCATTAATCTCTAAATATGTATAGTCGTCATATTTTCTTTTCAAGAATAAAGGAACATGATATTGCAAGTGCCCATGGAACAAGAAGTAAACTAAGGGAGAAGTATGCCACCAACAATGTACTAAATCAAAATGACTTGTATACCTGCAAAGCCAACAAAGTGCCCCAGCTTTGAACTGGCCATTGAAGTGATCCACAGAATTCACCCCTGTTCCTTCGCATTGTGAACACTGTTTCGCACCTGTTTATTTGTTCATAAAATCTATCAACTCTTGCAGACCACCAAAATTAGGAGAAATTATTCAGTGGGATGGGCTCACCACGTGGCAATGGTGAGCCTTGAGCCCCCTCCAATAGTGTCATGACACACCACTAAGACTAAATTGGAGGGGGAAAAAAGAGTGGTGTGTTTGGCACTATTGGAGGGGGCTCAAGGCTCACCAATGCCACGCGGTGAGCCCATCCCACTTAATAATTTCTCCGAAATCCAAAATTAGGGAAGATATTGATTAAAGGACACAATTTATTTCGACAACTTGTTCTTCTTTCATCAATTACCACCTTGTATATTTTGACTCCATTTTGTTCATCCACCAAAACTTGTTTGGATGTTCACCATTATGTTTAAGGTTGCATGTGCGAAACTAGTGGTCAAAATTTGTGTGGATGTTTATTGTTCCACTCAAAGTATAAAAAAAAAAAAAAAACTACAGTGCCATGAAATTGTGAACATCCACACAAGTTTTGGTAGGCGAACAGGTATTTTCGTATTTGTTGGGGCAAATAAACCTAAGAAATCAGAGAACGCCTCAGAGAAAATTCACAACTGCAAAAACAAGAATTGATGTGGTTCCGCCAAGATGTTTACTTCCAGGGACGACATTCAATTCCGAAAGTCCAATATATGAAAATCTAATCATATATATGGTCAAAGTCAAAAATGGTCGGACCTATTTTTGGACATTTTTTTCTTTCAGTATCTCATCCTCCCACTAATTAAATGCGACCGGAAACTCTAAACTTGTGAAATTGCACGTGCATACCATTTCCGTCGCACTCGGGGCAGAGAATGCTGTTGATCTTCTTGGGCTGATCACTATCTGCCTTCTAACAAAGGGAAGAACATACATAACCAACAAATTTCTATATATAAGCATCAAATATAGTAAAACAAAAAAAAAAAAAATTGGTGAGCGAGTTCTTGGAGCTACGTACCGTTGCTTTGAGAGGATGGACGGTGGATTGGAGATGGCTAGGGTTCCGGAAGAAGACCGTGGCGGGCTTGGGGAGGAGGACACGGGGGAGATTTGATGGTTTGGCAGGGGTAGTCAAGGAATTTACATAGGCTAGACTCACTGAGTTAGCCATGTCAAGAGGAAGAAAGAGCAACAAGGATGAGACTGTGCGAGCAAGGGGACTTGTTGCTCCTGTGGATGGATAACATGTACTGAGGTACCGGAGGAAGGAATAACAGATGAGGCTGTTATTTACCTCTGCCCCTGTTCTTTTTGTTTTCTTCTGGCCCGTTTGGTAAATCGTATTTGGAGGTAAAATTTGAATTTTTATGGATTTGAAGACAAATCCATGGAATCCTATGTTTGGTTGGAGATGAATTTGGATATGGAAAGTATGACAAAATCCAAAACTTGGATTTGGTTGAATTTTGGAGGAAAAAAATAATTATTCTTTAATAATTTCGTTAAAATATTTATTATTTTATAATTTTGTTAAAAATTAGTAAATTATAAATTAGTTAATCTTTAATAATTTTGTTAAAAATTAGTTAATTAGTTAATATCATAATTAATAATTTATTAGTATTATTATAATAATAATTAATAATATTTTATTATCGTTAATTATTTAATTATTAATTATAATTACTTAATTTATAATCGTTAATTATTAATTATTACTTAATTATTTATTACTTAATTATAATTACTTAATTATTAATTATTAATTTATAATCGTTAATTATTAATTATTAATTTATAATCGTTAATTATTAATTTATTAATTATTAATTATTTAATTTATAATTACTATTATTAATCGTTAATTATTAATTATTTAATTTATAGTTATTAATTATTAATTATTAATCGTTAATTATTAAGTATTAATCTTTAATTATTAATTGTTATTTATTTAAAAATTAACTAATCATTAATTATTAATTTTATAATGAATAATAACTAATCGTCAATTATTAATTACTAATCGTTAATTACTAATCGTTAATTATTGATCATGACTATAATTTAATTATTAATCATAAAATCAAATACTATGTTTGGTTGGAGTTGGATTTGGAGTTGGATTTGAATAGTAAAATCCATGATTTGGATTTGGAGGATTTCCAAATCCAAATCCAAATAGTAAAATTCGGTTACCAAACAAGTCCTTACGGTATTGCCCTCTATTTGTTTTGAGCGCTGCTTGGATCGAGGGGGAAAAAAAAAAGATGAGCAGGGTTAAGTGGGTTTGGATTGGAGGAAGAATTAAGTGAGGGGTTGTTTAATAACTTTTTTTTTTGAATTGAAGGTTTTGAGTGAGAGTATAATTAATAAAAATAGGGTGCTGTTATTAACACTCCTAAAATATTTTTCAGCACTTTTTTTCAATTTTTTAACATTCGAATTCCATATTTGAAATTAATGTCATATTTATTTGAAATTCGAACCTTAAAAAATTAAAGAGTAGTGTCGAATGACATTCTAGGAGTGCTAATAGCATCATCCTAAAAATATGATAGTTACAAAAATAACATTATTACATATGTCATAAAATTAAATTTGATTAAAATTTTAATTAGAACTTGTAAAAATATCTTCACAAATTAGAAAGCTACGAAGCAACATATTGGAAAAAAAAATGGAGAAAAAATTATGATATTTTATAGAACAAATAAGAAGTATTTATGACTTTTTAAACAAAATCCCTCAATCCTCCTCTTAACCCTCCTATTTGGGGAGATAAAAAAATGGACAAAAGAGCGTAAAATAAACCATCACTTAACCCTCTATAACTCTTCCTCCTAAACCTCCACCCTCAAACCAAGCGTGGTTTTATTTTTCCTCATTTAACTCTCTTAACCCTCAATCCAAGCAGACCTTGAGGGTTATATATATATATATATATATATATATATATATATATATATATATATATATATATATATATATATATTGTCACGTCCCGCTCCCGTAGGAGCGATCGTCCTCGCTAAGGCGTGATGCCGCACGAGCCTAGATTGCGCTCGTGCAAAGCGGGTTCCATAACGGCCGATTTCAGCAGCTGCGACGGGGTCGTCGCACAGAAGTCTCATGCAGAGACATTGAAGAATAGCGGCAGAAATTAGAACAAAACACAAGTCATTGCAAAACACTCTTTTATTGATATTGAAACAAAGATTACAATGGGCGCAAGGCCAAGATTACAAGTCTCTCAAGCTCACTCATCTCACATTACAAGTCACTCAGCTCTCTCTCATCTCTCAATACAAGTCTTGAACCAGCGGATGCTTCGGAAGGCGACGTCCATACATTATGTCCTGTATAAGTCTTGAATACATGCGGCCGTACGCTTCGAATCGCCAAGGAACTCCGTGCCTCGACGCATCCAAGCGAGCTCCGCACCACGAGCTTCTACCTGTGCCTGCACATGAAACTATGTGGGTGTCAGTACTCAACTGTACTGGTGGAATGAGCTCCTCGCCCACCCATACAAAACCAACACGTTTGATTTACTTCGTGCAACATAGTCCCTTCTTATCAATTATCTTTCTAGTCTTGCCTTAGGATCAGTTTTAGGGCCGACGCCTTGGCCTATTTTGTGTCTCTAGACCATCCCGTGCTTGCAACAACAACGTCGACTCAATAACGTTAACCTATCAAGTCGTGCTTGCCTTTCGGCCAAAATCAGAAACGCAACTACGCGATAAGACTCCATTCCCGTGTGATCGTGCTATAAGTCCTTGTTGAGGTCGTGCCTCGCAACTCAATGAGACTCAGTCATATCGCCGCCTCGCGGTCCTTGCTACTTCGATCACCGACAGACCCAATCAAGACATGTGAACTAAGAGTCACTCGACCAACTTTGCCTTGCGGCGTTTCCTGACTTAAACTCAAGACAACTCAAATCCAACTTATGCACCTTATATGCCAACAACTTAAGGCTCGACGCCACGTCTCGTGCCGAAGCACGTCGCCTATGCTGCAACCAAATCTTAGGACCAACATTTTGTGTTCCAACTATACTCACACATTCAACTCAACTTTCTTGATATACTACACTCAATACTCGACTCAATCCAAAGGCATACACGCGAATTTGTCGCCATGCCGACTCATCTATATGACTTGGTCACTGGCTCTCGGAGCCATTGTGGACTCCCTTTTAGCTGAGTATAGGATGGATGGTCAAAGCGGGTAGCTAGCCCTGATGAGCGTCCACCGAATACTTTGCCCCAGGCTCAGCTATTTTAGACTCCCAGAGCCATTTTTGTTTCCTTAGGCCGCATCGGTCCCGTAGCCGCGGGTTATCGTGCGGGGAAACTCTACCTTGTCGACAAGTTGTCCATGATCATGCAAGACTCGACTCAAACTGACGTCTCACACAGTCAATCTACTTCTAGTGTTACCATCTCTTTCAGGGCCAAGTTCAATAATTCTCACATTTGAGACCTTGTCTCGACGACCCAGTCGCGAGCATTCTTCTTTCTTGCCTCAACGACCCAGTCGTGAGCATTCTTCTTTCTTGCCATATCATTTCACTCAACTCAAAAACAACTATTGAAACACTTTCCAAACTCAATAAATCAACCGTGGCCCGTACCTTAAAATACTAAGTCCGTGCCATCGTGTCTTGAACTAACTTGAAACTCTATGTGACACCACCGCCCAAGTCATACTCTATATGACGGGCCTTACAATCGTGAGACCATGTCACGCCCCAGAACCAAAATACTGGAGAGCGGAGGCAGACATAGCCAGCTATGTATAATGAAATGGAATCCACGTCACTATACGGTCACGGCTGTCTAGATATATGAGGGTTTAACTACAAGCCATCAGTCTCATATGGTCAGAACGAGCCTATTGTCTCAATCTCAAGCAATGTAATAACAGTTACAAGATGTCAGAACACCAAATATACAATAGTAAGGCGTCTCATACATTACATATTCGGATGATCATGAAGCTAGTCGTACAAAATGTCAGGACTAGCAAGAGTTTCAGTCATACATGATCAATTCTAGGATTTGTTAATCATGTTACAGCCCGTAGGCAGACAGTAAATAAAGGTGCAATACGAGCTAACACGTGCTCGCCGGCTAAACGCCTCAAAAGAATAATTTTACAAATAGAGTGGGAGGACAAAAGAAACCCACTCGTTGCCCTGGTTACGCCTGGTGGTCACCATCGGGCTGGAAGACAGGTGGATCCTCTGGTGCTGCTCCGATATCTGGCCACACAAAACCAGCTGGATCAGACCCCAGAAAGAGCAAGTGCCACAAAGGAGGCTTCACTTAGGAACTAAAACCAGCATATCACAATAGAATATTAAAGATAACTGATAAGAGAAATTGATAATAATAGGAATAACAATAATAAATTGAGTACGAGGAAACCATTCAAGTAGCCAGATTGCAACCCTTAAACCAAACAAGGACCGAGGTTGCAGCCCTTCACCTGAATAAAAACCCGTCTCAAATACTATTGGTACAGTGAAGACAATAAACGAAGAGAGGACACAGAACTGCTCCGGGAGCCAGGTTACAACCCTTAAACCAAACAAGGACCGGGATTGTAACCCTTCGCCTGAACAGAACTGGACCCCTGATCTTTATTGCTAAGGCCAGTATAAATAATCATGGTATTAAGGTAAAGTAGAACATGACGAACATGGCATGGGGTTGCATTAAGACAATAAACGAAGAGAGGATACAGAACTGCTCCGGGAGCCAGGTTACAACCCTTAAACCAAACAAGGACCGGGGTTGTAACCCTTCGCCTGAACAGAACTGGACCCCCGATCGTTATTGTTAAGGCAAGCATCAATAATCATGTCATGTCACAATCTTGCACAGGATCAGGATAAGACTAAACTGGAATAAACTACATCCAATCAATCACGGCCAATCAAGAGTACGGCTTGATACTTTTAACTAACAAGGGTTATCACAAGCCTAGTTACTAGCAAGATGCAATGAGATTATCCCAACAGCCACAAGCCCTGCAGACCATCCAGTTGTCCAGGTCGAATGTCCGTTTAGGAAGAATGCAACACATGACTGTGTGCTGGAAATGTGCCCTACTCGTCGGTAGGCTACAAGTCCACTGAATGCGCCCAGATAACGGGATTGCCTGTAGCTGGGAATCTCTTCATGACTACTGAATCATTCTAGTTAATTAGCCTTAGTCAATTTCAGTAGGTACCCCTGACCGTAGTACTCAGGGGTCCCCATCCTAGACATGATGCAAGACAGTACTAGTTTATTTGTACAAACACAATCGCCCACGGTGTCCAAGTCTTTCATACTTGTCATGTCAGGCTAGCTGTCGTAACAGCATGCCGAGATATATCATGTCAGTTTACTTGTCAAGAGTGCGCCACAGCGGACCACTATCGTGTTCTATTCTTACAATATTATGAATGAGAGAAACTTGCATAAAATAACTTAGTGACATATTCTTGATGCCAAGGAAAAGATCTACAACTTCCACGTTGGGAGTTGGGAGAAATTCGAGCCACAATTCGGTCAATTAGGACATATAACAGTTAGAAATAGTCAAAATATGCATTATGCGGCCTATTCTGCGACACCATATGCGGCCAACTGCGACATCATATGCGGCCAACTGCGACATGCGGCTCATACGGCTCAACTGCGACATCATATGCGGCCAACTGCGACATGCGGCTCATGCGGCTCAACTGCGACATCATATACGGCCAACTGCGACATGTGCCTCATGCGGCTCAACAGCGACATCATATGCGGCCAACTGCAACATGTGCCTCATGCGGCTCAACTGCGACATCATATGCGGCCAACTGCGACATACGGCTTATGCGGCTCAACAGCGACATCATATGCGGCCAACTGCGACATGCGGCCTATGCAGCTCAACAGCGACATCATATGCGGCCAACTGCGACATGTGCATCATGCGGCTCATTTCGCGACATCATATGCGGCCAACTGTGACATGCGGCTCATGCGGCTCAACTGCGACATCATATGCGGCCAACTGCGACATGCGGCTCATGCGGCTCAACTGCATCATATGCGGCCAACTGCGACATGTGCCTCATGCGGCTCAACAGCGACATCATATGCGGCCAACTGCGACATGTGCCTCATGCGGCTCAACTGCGACATCATATGCGGCCAACTGCGACATGCGGCTTATGCGGCTCAACAGCGACATCATATGCGGCCAACTGCGACATGCGGCCTATGCGGCTCAACAGCGACATCATATGCGGCCAACTGCGACATGTGCATCATGCGGCTCATTTTGCGACATCATATGCGGCCAACTGCGACATGCGGCTCAACAGTGACATCATATGCGGCCAACTGCGACATGTGCCTCATGCTGCAGATGAACATAGAAGTTTGACCAAAATTATTTTGGCCATAACTTCCTCATCCGAAGTCGAAATCAAGCGAAACAAAAGCCAAAACTACATGAAATTGAATTCTCTACAACATAGAACCATTAGTTTTCAAAAATAACCAAGTTTTAGAGATCAAAACCAAAAAAACCGAAAAGTTATAAACTTAGATCTACAAGAAATTATCCATCAAAATGAAAAAGGCCAAGTTCTAAGGAGTCTTAAAATCAAGTAAGGAAGAGAATAGAACAATAAAACTTGAGATCCATCATGAAGCAAGTTTGCACTTGCCTAGCTCTCTTTCCTGGTAGGTGGAAGAGTAAATGGTGGAGAAGAAGAAGTGAAGGAGAAGAATAAATGAAGAGAGAGAGAGTTAGGTGAAAATATAAATGAGGGTGGTGGTGGTGGTAGGTGGGGGTTTTCTTTTGGTTCATGATGAACCCACAAGCAAACCAAACCAAGCTAAGCCGAACCAAGCTAAGCCATATCCAATGACATGCCAAAATAACCATGCAGGAAAATACGAAATACGAGTCAAGAATACGTACACGTATACCAAGATACGTAATACGAACTATAGGCATTACAACTCTACCCACCTTGAAAGAATTCCATCCTCGAAATTTAATCAAGAGGCTAGAATTGCAAGGACAAGTTATACTAATCGTAAGCTATAACAAGCAGTCTATCATGCAGTCATTTATTCAAGCAAGGAATTGAAAGCATAAGGCATAAGGAAGACATTATACCTTACGAGTTAAACAGGTCGGGATATCGCGATCGGATATCATCCTCACGCTCCCACGTCGACTCACCCAAAGAGTGATGACCCCAAGCAACTCGGACTAACTTGATAGTCTTGTTCTTGAGTGTCTTCTCTCTTCGGTCCAATATAGACACGGGCCTCTCTTCATACGAAAGGTTGGTACCAACAACCAATTCTGAATGATCCAGGATGTGGCTCGGGTCCGGGATATACCGTCGCAGTTGGGATACATGGAATACGTCATGCACCTCACGTAGCGACGGTGGAAGAGCGAGACGATAGGATACATCTCCTACTCGCTCCAGAATGTCGAATGGCCCTATATACCTAGGACTAAGCTTTCCCCGTACGCCGAAACGAATGATGCCACGGTTAGGCGAAATCCTCATGAATACATGGTCGCCGACAGAAAACTTAAGAGGGCGCCGATGAGAATCGGTCCAATGACGCTGGCGATCTTGGGCAACTCGAAGATGATCTCTGACTCTTCTGACCACTTCAACGGTCTGAGCAATCATTTCCGGACCAAGCATCTGCCTCTCTCCAACATCATCCTAGGCTAGCGGGGATCGACACTTCCTACCATACAGTGCCTCGAACGGTGCCATCTGGATACTGGCCTGGAAACTGTTGTTATACGAGAACTCCACCAGGTGCACGTGATCTTCCCATGAACCACCGAAGTCGAGTGTACATGACCGCAACATATCTTCAAGAGTCTGGATCGTACGCTCCGACTGGCCATCTGTCTGCGGGTGATAAGCTGAACTGAACTGGAGGTGAGTTTCTAAACTTTTTTGCAAGCTACGCCAAAAGTACGATGTAAATCTTGAATCTCTGTCTGAAGTGATACTGACTGGTACACCGTGCAACCTGACAATCTGCCGAAGATACATCTCTGCTAGCTGAGCCGTCGACTGACCAACTCTGAACGGGAGAAAGTGAGCCACCTTCGTGAGCCTGTCTATGACAACCCAAATAGCATCTCTGCCAGCCGGGGATCTAGGCAATCCAGTCACAAAATCTATGGTTATATGCTCCCATTTCCACTCAGGAATCGACAATGGTTGAAGTAGTCCAGCTGGTCTCTGATGTTCAGCCTTAACTTGTTGGCAGACTAAACAACGAGAGACACACCGGACTATCTTCCTCTTCATGCCATTCCACCAAAAGTGCTGGCGGATATCACGGTACATCTTCGTGCCACCGGGATGAATAGAATACTGCGAACTGTGGGCCTCTGCCATAATCTCCTGTCTGATATCTCCATTGGGTACACAAAGACGCTTACCATGTCGAAGTGTACCGTCTTCATGAATGCATAACTCTGGTCTTCGTCCTGCCTCACACTCTGCTCTGAGTCGCTGAAGCTTGGAATCTACTGACTGCGCCATCTGGATCCTCTCGACTATAGTGGACTGAACTTGCATGCTGGCCATCCCGCTCTCCTGCTCAATGCATCTACAACAACGTTGGCCTTCCCTGGGTGATACTGCAAGTTGACATCATAATCCACAAGCAGCTCTAGCCATCTCTTCTGACGCATGTTGAGATCCTTCTGGGTGAAAACATACTTCAGGCTCTTGTGGTCGGTGAAAATTTCCACCATATCTCCGTATAGGTAGTGCCTCCACAACTTAAGTGCAAACACTACTGCTGCCAGCTCCAAGTCATGGGTTGGGTAATTCCTCTCATGATCACGAAGTTGTCGCGACGCATAAGCTATTACCTTCCCATGCTGCATCAGAACACATCCTAAACCTCTGCCCGAAGCATCACAATACACTGAGAATCCTCCAGTCCCATCTGGAAGCGTGAGAATAGGAGCCGTCATCAAGCCTCGCTTCAACTTCTCAAAAGAATCCTGGCACTCTGCTGTCCAAGCAAACTGCACATCCTTGCGGGTCAATTGGGTCAATAGCGCGAAAATTCGAGCAAAGTCTGAAACAAATCGCCGGTAGTAGCCGGCCAAGCCAAAAAAACTGCGAATTTCTGCCACTGTGCTAGGTACCGGCCACGACTCAATGGCCACGATCTTCTGGGGATCCACTTCAACTCCTCCTCGGGTGATGATATGACCCAAGTACGAAATGCGATCGAGCCAGAACTCGCATTTACTAAACTTGGCATACAACTGGTGCTCTCTGAGAATCTGGAGGACAACTCGGAGATGCTGCTCATGCTCCGCTTCACTCTTACTGTAGACCAGGATGTCGTCTAGGAACATAATCACGAACTGATCCAAATAAGGCATGAAGATGCGATTCATGAGGTCCATGAATACAGCCGGCGCATTGGTTGCTCCAAATGGCATCACAAGGAACTCCCAATGCCCATACCTAGATCTGAAAGCAGTCTTCGGGATGTCCTGCTCTCTGACTCTGATCTGGTGGTATCCTGACCGCAAGTCAATCTTCGAAAATACTGACGCCCCTTTGAGTTGATCAAACAAGTCATCTATCCTCAGGAGAGGGTATCTGTTCTTGATTGTCATCGAGTTCAAGGTACGATAATCAACACACAATCTGGACGTACTATCCTTCTTTTTCACAAGAAGCATCGGGGCTCCCCAAGGCGATCCACTAGCACGAATGAATCCCTTGGTTCTGAGTTCTTCAATCATCTTGTACAATATCTCCAGCTCTGACGGTGCCATCCTGTAGACTCTCTCTGACACTGGGGCTGTCCCGGGAATCAAGTCGATGGTAAACTCGATCTCTCGCTCTGGCGGCATCCCTGGAAGCTCTTCTGGGAAAACATCTGAAAACTCTTCGACTATCCGAGGTAACTGTACTACTGCCACTGCCATCCGCAACACTGAAGGAGAAGGTTCAACTTCACCTCGGGAGAAGGAAAACTCCGGCTCGCCTGGAATGCTAAAAATAACCCTGCCAATGTGGCAGTCTATCCTAGCATACTGGTCCCTCAACCAATCCATCCCTAAGACCACATCATAATCGGCCATCGAAAACTCTATCAATCTAGCGGGGAATTCTCTACCGCTAACTACGATTTGAAAGGAGGAAAACACTCTATCTACTCCCACAAGTCCGTTACCAGTAAGTATATTGAGCCTTACTGATAATGACTCGGGCTCCAGTCCTACCCGTGTCGCAAATCGTGCAGACATAAATGAATGCGAGGCACCAGAATCAAATAATACTGAAGATGGAAAGGTGTTGACGAGAATAGTACCTGCCACCACCTCACCTGGTGCTACTCCTTCCTCTCCCATGGTCAAAGCCAGCACTTGACCAACTCCTCTGGATGCGGGTCCCCTCTGCTGAAAATTTCTCTGCCTGCTCTGGATCAGGGCTTGGGCTTGGGCTTGGGCATACTGCTGCGGTCTCTGCTGCTGGAATGCCTGGGCCTGCATCGGCAATGGCCTCGGGAATGGGTACTGCAGCTGCTGCTGCTGCTGGACTGGTGCTGGTCCTCTAACTGAAGGACTAGAGAAGGCTGATGAACTCCCCTTGTTCGGGCAGTTTCCAACCCTGTGGTCCGGGGCACCACAAACCAAGCACAAATCCTGTGCTCTGCGATACTCGGATACCACATGCCCTGGCTTCCTGCAGTGTGAACATCCCACTGCGGAAGACTGCTTCTGCTTCTGCTGCTGAGGGTGCGTCGGGGTGGAATGCTGAACCGACGTCACTGAGGCCGCCCGCCTCGGAGCTCCAATGGTCAAAGCCCTGGCTGTCACCCCCAGTTTTTGAATTAGGGGTATTTTCGTCATCTTTCAAGTTTTATAATTTTTAGGAATTTTATTAGATTTTATGTGATTTTTTGGGATTTATTTGGGTTGATTTGGATTTTATCCAATTCGAACTCAAATTGGAGACCCGGGTAGCCTGGACCCTAGTGGTACCCACATACTAGCTGGGTTTAGCCCGCATACCATCATAATTAGGCTAGAAATCTTTAACCCATCTTCCATGGCTTAATTAGTCATTATAGAGGATAATTTAGTTAGTTAGAGCTAAACCGAAACGAACCAAACCAAACCGATTTTAAACCAAACCAAACTAAGCTTAATGGGTTGGGGGCTTAGTGGATCCCCAACCCAATAACCCCAAATAGCCATGGCCGGCCATGATAAGTCCCCCCCCCCCCCCCCCCCTTTCTTCTTCTCTAAGAAAAGCTCTCTCCCTCTTTCAAAATCCCCTTTTCTTCCAAGCTTTCTCTCTCCCTCTCCAAGAACCTAGGTATGCATTTAAACCCTAATAAATTCCTCTTTCCCATTTAATGTCTTCACATTTATTGTAGGGAATGAAATTCTCTACCTTTTGCCCATGAATTTTGTAGGATTCCCTAGAATCTAGGTTAAGGAATTAATAGGGGTTTTAATATATATAGTGGTATATATATATATATATATATATATATATATATATATATATATATATATATATATATATATATATATATATATATATATATATATATATATATATATATATATATATATATGTGTATATATGTATATATGAATGTGTATTTGTGTGGGTAGAGGAATGGAAATGGTGATGGTGGTGTTTGTGTCATGTGAGTGTATGAGTGTTTATATATATATATATATATATATATATATATATATATATATATATATATATATATATATATATATATATATATATATATGTGTGTGTGTGTGTGTATATATATATATATATGTATAAGGATATGTATATATGTGTGTTTATATATATATATATATGTGTGTGTGTGTGTGTGTGTATATAGATGTATATAGAGATGTGAGTGTGTTGTGAGTTATTTATGTATATATATGGATATGGGTATATATATATGTATAAATATATAGATAGATATGTATATATATATATATATATATATATATATATATATATATATCAATATATATATATATATACATATCTATCTATATATTTATACATATATATATACCCATATCCATATATATACATAAATAACTCACAACATATATAAATAAATAAATAAAAAAAAAAAAAAAAAAAAATATATATATATATATATATATATATATATATATATATATATATATATATATATATATATATATGAAGAGTAGAGGAAGGAGGGAAGGAGGTAGAAGAGGAGAAGAAGAAGAGATAAGAAACAGCAGCAGTAGTGGCAAGAGCCACAGCAGCAGCTGCTGCTTGCTGCTTGCTGCAGCAGCAGCAGTGGCAGGAGCCACAGCAGCAGCTGCAAAGGCAGCTGATCCCCCCCCTTTAAGTCCCCTTTTATCCATTGAAACCCCCCCCCCCCTTTAAGTCCCCTTTTATCCATTGAAACCCCCCTATATATATATATATATATATATATATATATAGAGAGAGAGAGAGAGAGGGTAATGAAGAGTAGAGAGGAGGAATTGGTTAGAAGAAGTTAAGGAAAATAGAAGAAGTTTAGAAAGGGTTAGAAGAGAAAGGTTAGTAGTTAGAAAGAAATAGGAAGAGGGAAAAGAATAGGAAGAGGGAAAAGAATAAGAAGAATTGGGAATTAGAAGAAGAATAGGAAGGAGAGTTAGAAGGAGAAAAATTAGAAGAATAGGAAGATAGAAGGAAAGTGAGAAGTAGATGTGAGAAGTAGAAAATAGGAGAAATCGAGTTAGAAGGGGAATTTGAGCCCGGAGTATCGGATCGCGATGAAACTTGACGTAGGCCTAGGATACGTGATTTAGATTTTGCTGGTAGGCTTCCGAATGGAAATCGGGGTTCTAGGGCACCGGTATCGCGTCGTACCATTGCGTATCTTGAAATATTCAAGATATCGACAACGGGCCGTATCATGGACCGGATGTCCACGTTACCTAGGTATTTTGGTAGGTAATATATCCATAGGCTAGTACCTTACTACCCTGGGGAGATCGGGTCAAAATACCAAGCGTAGGTAGGCTAACTAGGTTTCCACCTAGGCTAGAATTTTACCTTAGAAAAGGTAAAATAGGATATTGGTCTACGGCCAAGATTTGGGTTTCAAAGTCCAAGATAGACTTGGATATGGGTTGTAGAGGTTGGTTATGGGTAGAAATAGCCGTCTAGACCTAGTCTTGACCACGGTTGACTTTTTAGGCCAAAAGTCAACTATGGGTCAACACTTTACCCAATTTAGTTCCAAATTTCTTTAAACTTGTGCAGTTGACCAAAAGTCAACTGTTAGTCACCAGTGACCTAGAGTTGACCTAGAGTTGACCAGAGTTGACCACGGTTGACCAGAGTTGACCAGTTGACTAAAAGTCAACTGTAAGTCAACCGTTGACTCAAATTGACCTAGATTAATTCTGTTTGACTTGCATTGACCCAGTATGACCTTGCTAGACCTAATATGACTTAGTTTGACCCCGTACAACCTAGTTTGACGTGCCTTGACCTAGAATGACTTAATAGGGTCTAAATTGATTTGACTTTACTTCCTAAACATAGTATTGATCCGTCTTGTTCTCTATAGGTCCTCGAGACGCTGCATTTGCTCCAGTAGACATATCATACCATATTACAGGCGAGTACATTCTCTGACACTTTTCCAATTTATAATGATTGTTATGATTCATGTAATTAGTGTGGATATGCTTGTTCTCGACACATTGGTCACACGGATTGGTATTCATGGATCCCGACATGAGATGTTATTCCTCGTTATCTTGGTATATCTTATGCAAGCTCCCTTGTAGTTCTTGTGCAGTATATGGACACCGATTCTCGAGGAGACTTGCTCCCTTCTCGTAGAATCCCGTGTCGTAACGTGTCTTGCTTGGATCCACTCTACCAGTCGGGGACGGGGAGTACTAGTGTAGATGTGTGGTCATTATCCACCTTGTTTATTCTTGTAGACCGTGAATGCTACCAATCCTACACTCCACGTGGGATTGGCTGATCATAACCTTGTGCAGACCCAATCCGGCCACATGTTGTAGCTAGTACTCACACACCTAGAGATATGATTCTTGATTCTTGTACATGCCATGATCAGTTTACTTGCCTTGTTCTAGCTCTAGATTTACAGCTTACCTTGCCATGATACTCACATGTACATTCCATGATATTCTTGTATATACTCTCTATTTACAGTCTTATAGCTTTTGTCATATCTTGTGAACTGTTGTTAGTAGATTGTACTCGTTCCATCCTGACAGAATATGTTGAAAATATTACAGATGCAGATGAGGGAGACTATTCTACCTACTACGGTCCGGATGACGTAGTGGGCCTAGACCTGGAGACTTTAGTCCAGCAGGGCTTAGCTCCGCCTGACGAGACCTTACCACTTGCTTAGTTAGAGTAGGTCTTTTGTACTGGACTTTGTCTCCAGCTACTTTTGAGACTGTTATTACTATGGATTGTATTAGAGACTTGGACTTGTATATTATTTGGTGTTTGGACTTGACAGGTTATTTTATTATCGTCTTATTGTCTTTATCTTTCGGTCTTTACTTTGTTATCTTAGAGTCGTGATTGAGCACTCATATATATTCATTGCTTGTCCTCCGTTCGGAGTTGACCATATTCTCGACAGGTTTTGATATATATATATATATAAACTGTTTAGAGTAGGCCTACAGCGTTCCACAACGTTTTTACGGTGAGGGTTGGGCGTTGTCACGTGCACGTGCCCTTATAGCGGGTGCGGGTCGTGACACGTTTTAGTGGTGGCCCACGCAGGTCCTGAAGTCGCAATTAGTGCGATGTCGTAGTGGCGCTCGACTTAGAGTGCTATTACGAGCCTGCGGTACGTATCTAGGATAGGCTATAGGCTAAGAGTGCTCAATCACAGTAGGATCTTTTCTTGCTTATCTTGCTTACCGTCTTTGATATTAATTTACTGCATTCTAGCTGTCCTCCTTTGATATTGCCTTCATGTGCCATATTGATATTTTCTTTTCAATTTGTCTCCAGGATAGTTATGACTCACTCTCCTGGCGAGGAGCACGGGGAGACGGAGAGGTCTGCCACCTCTGGCGGACAGGTTCCGGTCACTTCCCCTGCTGATGGGACGTCAGTTGGGATTCTCGGGGGTACTCCTCCAGCTACCTCGATGACAGTCCCTGGGGTTGCGGGTGCTCTTCCCGTAGTGCCGGGAGTTGTCAGGGGCGCTCTTCCTCCTCCTGCGCAGCGGATTCCTCTGCCAGTTGTAGACGTACTTCCACCTCCACCTCCTCTGCCTACAGATATGGGGCAGATGCTTACCTTCCTCCAGCAGATACTGGAGACTCAGAGAGCCCAGGCCGAGGCTCAGCAGAGGCAGACAGACGCGATGCGTCAGGGCATGGAGGATGCCCATCAGTTGGCCCTTGCAGCCGTGGAGCAGAGGGCTCCTCATCCGGGGACGCGACCGAGGTACGGAGATATCCAGGACTTTAAGAAGCTCGGGCCCCGTGACTTTAGCGGGACCGAGGGTGTGGTCTATGCAGATGATTGGCTCGAGGATATCGAGCGGCAGATGAGGGCCTCCCGCCTGGCAGACGACCTGAAGGTCGAGGCGGTAGGTTTGCAGTTGCTAGACATTGCGTGCACCTGGTTGTAGGCCTCAAAAATAAAAGTCATGCTGAGTTGATCAGAACAAGGTCCAAAAGTCACGCTGAGTTGATCAGGACAATATTTAAAAGTCACGCTGGAAAACAGCTCATCATTTGTCAGAGTGTAATTATGACTGACAGCACGACAGTCGAAGAATGTCTTCTCGTATACCACGTATGCACAGAACTCGAGAGATCACAGCCGACTATTGCGTGACTTTCGAAATCTTCTTCAGCAAGACTCAGCCTTCTTCAAGTTGGCGTACCAAAAGAGCTTCTTGTCATTTAATGCGACTGACAAAAGCAATCAATGTCAGAGATTTTGTGTCAGTCGAGGCACGCTAAATCAAGACAGCTGGCAGTCCTATCTCAAGTCTGCGTGTATTTTGAGCTTTTCCTCAAGTCTGCGTGGATTCTGAAGTTTTCTTCCTCAAGTCTGCGTGGATTCTGAGGTTTTCTTCCCCAAGTCTGCGTGGATCCTGAAGCTTCTTGCCCCAAGTCAGCATGGATTTTGAAGCTTTCTGCCCCGAGTCTGCGTGGATTTTGTCTTCAACAAGTCTGCGTAGATTTCATCAAATTGGAGTACGTGGCAGCCATGCCACTGATCTCTCGCCTGCGTGTCCTGTAACTTGCACACGACTCATACAAAATTTCCATGTGTCCAACAGTTACAGGCCACGTCCAGTAACTGCTCACAACCTTGCGTATGTTAAATCCTGCGTGATTTTCAACTAAGCACTGGCTGTGAAGACAGTTATCTTTTCAGTTATTATTTTTGACTCTATAAATAGAGTTCTTTTTCTCATTCATTGTACAGATACATAGTTATCTAACTTACTGTCAAAATTTTGAGAGCTTTTCTTCTTCGCATAGTCCAAGGGATAGAGTGATCGTCTTCTAGATCAGATTCCTATAGTTGTAATTTTCCCAGATACACAATAAATAAAGTGAATTTATTTATGGAAAACAAATTGGCGACTCTGCTGGGGAAAACCATCTCCTCTTCTGAGATGGCAACAACTCAATGCGACACTTCGTCAGTCGGCTCGACGAAGAAGGTGATGACGATCCAATTCGATCAACTCGCCTATAAAGAAATGCAGCGGGCTAAGAGTGGCAAGCCCACTTCAGCCTCCATCATCACTGCCAAGTTGAAGGGACACTCTGTCTATGTCCCTAAGAATCAGTTGGCAGTCAATGGTGAAGTCTCTGCCACAGTGTCTACTCCTAACACTGGCAAGGACTCTACTGCAAGCACGTACACTCTTGTATGCTCGAAGATGACAGTAATCAAAGGTCACGCTGACAGTACTGGCTCCTTAGCCAAATCTGTTCCAGCGTGCAAATTCAATCCCAAAAGTCACGCTGACAGTACTGGCTCCTTAGCCAAATCTGTTCCAGTGTGCAATCTCTCATTCAAAAATCACGCTGACAGCACTGGCTCTTTAGCCAAATCTGTTCCAGCGTGTATTTCCAAAATCAAAAATCACGCTGACAGTACTGGCTCCTTAGTCAAATCTGTTCCAGTGTGTAATTCTAAAATCAACAATCACGCTAACAGTACTGGTTCTTTAACCAAATCTGTTTCAGCGTGTATTTCATCTAAGAAGAATAGCTCTTTAGCTATCTCTTCTTCTGTGCCAAGTTCTACTAGAACTGGGGGTGGTCTTCCACACAAAGTCCCTTCGAAAAGAGACGACTCTTTAGTTGTTTCTTCTGTTCATGTAGTTTTTACTTCAGGAACAGCTTTGACTGACAATTTTGTTAGTCAAAGAAAAGGAGATAGTCTTTTGACTACTCTTCCTTCTGGACATTCTATGTCTCAAAACTTGAATAAGTCTAAGAAGAAACATTCTTTAATGTCTTCCTCTACGACTTCTTCGAATTGGGCACAGAATTTGTCTTGAAAAGGTCTGTTACCAACTCCTAATCAAGGGGGTGGTTCAACTCTTCCTTCTCTGCAAATATCTAGATCAATGGAAGGAAAACTCCAAGTTTCCAAAACCAATGTGTTACCTCCAACTGATCTAAGAGCAAAACTTAATCAAATCCGTTTGGAAAGTACTTCTGGTGTTAAGAAACCACACCAATCGGAAATAAAGATAAAAGATCCGGATGCAGAGTATGCTAGAAATTATGTGGCTCATATTAATCACTCCCTAGATAATCAAGAGCCATCAATACCCAAGAACCAGAAATATACTCCTAAAAATATACAAGGAGTGTTCTCTGATGCACCTCAATCTTCACAAACAGATTTACGAGAACACCTTCAACAGAAGAGAAGGAGTAATTCTGTGACAATGGACCATGCTGAATGTGACTTCCAGCCAAGAGTCATAATTCAATACAGATGTCAATCAATGGTTCAAGATCATGTTGATCATGAATGTGATTTCCAGCCGAGAGTCACAATGCAATGCAGATGTCAAACAAAACGACAATCTGTCTTCAATCGGATTCAGTGTGAACTTATGCCTGATGAAGATGAGCCTTTGTTTGCTTCAGTCAACATGACCTCTCGGGATACTGGGGGTAGAGCTGATAGTCCAGATGGAGTATATAGAAACACCAGAGCAAGAGTCCTGGCCTCTAGTCAGAGAACTTTGATTTCTGAAGATGATTCTGAATTCCTTGGAGAATCTAACTTCCCACCTCTTCCTACTGGGGGTAGTTCTCCTATAATTGACTTTGATACACAAAGCAATGATTCAGAACAAACAACATCCACCAGTTCATCAATAATCCCTCGTACAGTTACGACTTATATGGTTGATGGGAATACTGATGAACCTTCTTCTTCCTTGACTCCTCAAGAACAAAGGATTGCTTCTTTGGAACAGCAAATGAAGTCTATGGCTGATACTATGAAGTCGATGTATGAACTCATGGCAACTCAGATGCAAAATCGACAGACTGTACCAGATGCCATACCAATTGACACTGTTATAAGTCTAGTACAAGTTCCTCCAGCAGTACAATCCAATACCCCTGGACCAGCTCAACCAAATCCTAGTCTCTCTGGAGCTGGGGGTAGTGCTTATAATGTTGTTCCTCCTTCCAACTATTCTCTACAAGTTACAACTCCACAATCCTCCGGAGTTGTTAATGAAGAATTGAGGAATCTCAAAACTCAATTCGAGGCATTCAAACAGAAGGATGGTTTACAAAGATTAGGCATCAAGCAACCTTATCCGATAGAATAGAAGCAAGTATCGTATCCTCCTAAATACAAGCCTCCTACTATCTCATTCTATGATGGAACCACTTCTCCAAGTCAGTTTATTAATCACTTTGAAGTGATGACTGATCAATTGCAACCAAGTGACGCCCTCCTTACTCGGGTGTTTGTTGGATGTCTCAAGGGAACAGCTTATGAATGTATAGAAGTCTCCCAGATGGGTGCATTACCTCATTTGTCGATTTCAAACAGATGTTTCTTGAAAGGTTCTATGAAGGGCTCAATGACATGACTATGTCTGCTCTTATTAGAATCAAGCAGAAAAATAATAAAACTACAGAGGATTTCATTGAACGATTTCGAAGAGAAGCTCTGAAGATGCCTCTTGGAACTCCTGATGCTGTCACCATCGACACATGCAAATCAAACTTGTTGCCAATCATCAGCATGTGGACAGGATCCACCCAATTTCAAGACTGGCCTTCTTTTATAGTTAGTGCCAAGGCTGCAGAAATTAGTGCTGAAACCTTCAAAGGTTTAGGAGTGCAGATGACTCCCAAAGAAACAGGTCAAGGTGCTAACAATAATGCTAAAAACAATGCTCGCAAGGGAAAAGAAACTCTTGAAGTTAATCTTCAGAGCAAAGATGCATCAACTGTTCAAACTTCTCCGACTTCTACAATCCAACAAACAAGAGCACCTCGCCCCAAGGAAGAATACTCTTTCGATGATGACGATGTCCTTGGTATCTTTGAATGTCTGCTGAAAGGTAATAAAATACAATTACCTGAAATCAAGAAACCTGATGAAGCTGGTAAGACAGATCATCCCAAATACTGTCCATACCACCGAATGTTGGGTCATATAATTCGTACATGTTATGTGCTGAAAGAAAAGATCCAAGAAATGATTAAATCTGGAGCTATTTCTCTTACTCCGAAAGAGAAGACCGTCACCTCCAACGCCGTCTCTATGCAATTCGGAGATTTCCCTCCTCAGCTCCTTGAAAGTGGGATCGTTCCTATTCCCAAGGCAACTCTTGAAATAGTAAATATTCCTCCTCCACAGTCTGAAGAATTAGTGCCAATCACTTTGGAAACAGGAGAAATCATGTGGATCCATCCTGATCTAGTGGGAATCGCCTTCTCCTCAAAAGACTACTTCTCGAAAGTCCAAGAAGGCTGGAAAGATTAAGTCATGTCATATGACTTCTCTTAGATCTATCTCTGACACAGAGCCAAAAGACAAGGAAGAAGCACTTGCTGGTGCTACTCGAACAGGAAAACCTTATCTAAAGGATTATTCCAAGAATCCTGAGGATACTCCTGATATCCCTCCTGTTGATAAAGACGCTCCTAATGTTCCTCCTGAAGAAGAATCATCCATTGTACATGTTCCTTCAACTACCCCAGTTGAACCTGCTCCTTCCAAGCCTACGGCTCTTGAGAAAGGCAAACAACAGGCTCGGTTTGATAAACCAATCAAGAAGTCCTCTCCTCTTGGACTTCAGAAGCCTTATAATTTCGACATTCTAGCTCAACTTGCTAATACTCCGGCTAGAATGTCCCTCTTTGAACTTCTACGTCTTTCCAAAGAGACTCGGGAGACGTTAAGTGAAGCACTTCTACAAGCTGACTCTTGTCTTGCACAGTTAAAGAAGCCAGATGCAGAACCTGCCACTTGCTTACATTGCAACAGTGTACTGAAGATTATCCCAAATATCACCTTTACACAAGAAGACATACTATTAGAGGATAATCGACATGATCGGCCTCTCTACTACACCGGTTATATCGATACAATGAAGATAGATCGTATCCTCATTGATCCAGGGTCTGCTATAAGCATAATGCCAAAGAGTCTGTTGGATGAACTAAAAATCCCTCTTCACAAGCTTTCCAAGACAGTTACTACTATCCTGGGATTCAATCAAAGCAGGAGCGAGCCTTTGGGAAAGATTCATCTGAAGCTTCAAATAGGCGATTTCAGATCCAAAGTCACTTTCTATGTGATTGAGATCGTGGGATCCTATGATCTTCTTTTGGGGAGGCCCTTTCTTCATAAAAATAATGTGGTGCCTTCTACTCTTCATCAGTGTTTTAAATACATTGATAGCAATGGAAGAGTACAAAAAGAAGTTGCTGATATAAATCCCTTCCATGGGGTTGAAGCCTATTTCAATGATTCTCGGATGTACAAAGAAGAGTATACAAGGGTGATACAAGCTATGGAGAAAGAGGATTCACAAAGTGAGACTTTAATAATTCCTGTTAAAGGTCGAACTACTCAGCAACAATCTCCTAAACCCTCTGGAGAAAGTTCTTTCATCATTCCGGTGAGTGGACAAATTTCTCCATTACCTCAGTCGTCTACTCAAGATACACTGATCATTCCTGTCAGTGGGCGTACTGCAGTTCCTGCATCTTCACATGTGAAACAGGATACTCTGCTAATTCCAGTTGGAGGGCGGATTACTCTTCCATCTCAAGCTTCAAGGGAGCTCACCTCTTCTGAGCCATTTGTTATCGATCTTAATCGAAACAATGCTTCTTCTCGTTCATCTTCTCCTCCTTTAGTCATTGACTTGGCTACGATCTCTAAGGCTCAACCTTCTCCCAATATAAATATTGCTGCTTTAACATTTAATGAAAAGTCTCCATCTTTGCAGTATGTTGATGTGTGTAATTATGTTTATAGTTATTTACATTTGTTAGATGACTTGAGCACAATAACCATAAGAGTTGTACAGACTGTTCATACAGATGTATCCCTAGAACCTGTACAATTTTCATACTTTTTAGTTCCCAGCAGAAAGCCAGGAGACATTCCAATATTCTTTTACAAAGGGCCCCAAAGTCCTTCTGATTTAGAAGATGATGACAAAAATGATGATACTGGAAGATTACAACTATGTCGTTATAGTCAGCAATCTAAAGACATCATTAAAAATATGGGCTATGACTTCAGAACTGGCCTCAACAGTGAAAAAGGAAGAAAAATGCCTGTCCGGATTCCTCCTCTGAAATATGGAAGGACGAAATGCGGATTGGGCTATACTGCTCCTATTCCTTTCATCAATATTGTTCATGAAGATCCCGAATCTGACAAAGATAAGAGATCTGATTCTTCTAGTACTACCTCTTGGGATTCCGATACGAGTATCGGTGATTTTTACTGCAACATTCTGTCTTCCAACATGGTCTCCATTGACGGTTCTGAGGAAGATGATGACGACGAAGATGAGTTTGAAATCTCACCTGAATCAGAACAATGGGCCCAAAGGTTGGATAATCAATGGGAGTTCCGATTTGAGCAAAAAGAACCTCCGACTGAAGATAAACTTGTTCAAATAAATGTTGGTGAAGAGGGATCCCCCAAACCAATATTCATCAGTGAAAGTCTTTCAGAAACTGATAAGCAAGACATGATTAAACTCATTCGTGATTACATCGATGTCTTCGCTTGGAGTTATGAAGATATGCCAGGACTTGATCCATAAATCGCAACTCACAAGCTCAATATCTTGTCGAATGCTAAACCGGTCAAACAACAACAGCGACGATTTCGTCCAGACATCATGGATGCAATTGAAGCTGAAGTCAATAAACTCATGACCTCCGGGTTTATTAGAGAGGAACAACATCCCGATTGGGTGGCTAACATAGTTCCTGTCCTTAAAAAGACTGGCAAGATCAGAGTATGCATAGACTTCCGCGATCTCAATGCGGCATGTCCTAAAGACGAATTCCCTCTACCAATCACTGATGTCATGATCGATAATACCTGTGGATTTGAACGGATGTCATTCATGGACGGGTATTCTGGGTACAATCAGATTAAAATGTTTCCAGATGACGAGAAGCACACTTCTTTCAGAACGCCGATTGGTACATACTGTTATATGGTTATGCCATTTGGTCTCAAGAATGCAAGAGCAACTTATCAACGAGCTATGAGCACTATATTCCGTGAACATCTGCGGAAAACAGTCGAATGCTACGTTGATGATATTGCAGTCAAAAGTCGACAAAAGGAGGATCACATCCAAGATTTGAAGACTATATTTGATCTAATGCGTAAGCATCAATTAAAGATGAACCCTACTAAGTCCTTCTTAGGCGTCTCTAGTGGTAAATTTCTCGGCTTCGTTATTACCTCTAAAGGTATACACGTGGATCCCGAGAAGATCAAAGCCATCCAAGAGATGCGTCCTCTACGCACCTTAAAAGAGCTACGAGGATTTCAAGGAAGGATCGCTTATATCATGAGATTCATCTCTAATCTTTTAGGACGCTGCAGACCATTCAACAAACTTATGAAGAAAGGTGTCTCTTTTGTCTGGAATGATGAATGTCAGAAAGCATTCGATGATATAAAACAATATCTGATGAGCCCTCCAGTATTGGTACCTCCCGTCTCAGGAATTCCATTCCTCCTATATACCCGAGCAATAAGTCATTCATTGGGTGCATTGCTCGCGCAAAAGAATAAAAATGATCATAAACAAGCCATCTACTATCTCAGTCGTACTATGACCGGAGCTGAACCTCGATATTCACCGGTCGAAAAAGAATGTCTAGCCTTGATGTTCGCTG
Organism: Iris pallida; assembly: GCA_029216955.1. NCBI lineage: Eukaryota > Viridiplantae > Streptophyta > Magnoliopsida > Asparagales > Iridaceae > Iris > Iris pallida. Next base: position 9,959,175 of record JANAVB010028196.1, on the reverse strand, counting down.
TTCAAAAGACACGACATTATATTATTGGTCAGACTATTCATGTCATCTCCAGGATCAATCCTATACGGGTCATGATGAAGAAACCTAGTGTTTTGAATTCTCGATTGGCTAATTGGGGAATCTTACTTGCTCAGTATGATATGCACTATATTCCTCAGAAATCTGTCAAAGGACAAGCTTTAGCTGATTTTCTGGCTGCACATTCAATTCCAGAAAATTCAAAACTCTATGATGAAATCCCAGATGAAGTCCTAGATTCAAACCAAATTGTCGAAGAAGATCCTACTTGGCGCCTATTCTTTGATGGAGCTTCAAGGATAGGTCCTAATGGTGATATTATCGCTGGAGTTGGAATCGTTCTTGTATCGCCAGAAGGTCTTGCTATCCAAAGAGCTTATTCTCTTGATCAGCCGTGTTCAAACAACGTAGCTGAGTACAATGCGTTACTCATTGGTCTTCAACTCGCTAAACATCTGAATATTCGACATTTGGAGGCGTATGGAGACTCTAAACTCATTGTTAATCAGATAAGGGATACTTATGAAGTTCGCCATCAAGATCTGGTTCCTTATCATAAATCAGCTATATCTATGGCTTCTTCATTTGAAGAATTCTTCATTGAACATGTTAGGCGAGCATGTAACACAGAAGCTGATGCTCTAGCTAATCTTACAGCGGTGTTGGCTATTCCAATTAGACGGCAACAAATGATTGTTGTTCGCAATCGAGAATTATTTCATCTGGAAAATAACCTAGCCCTAGGACTTCCAATTGACATTGAAGAATCAACGTCTCATGACGTCAATACAACAAGAGGATTTGGATTCAGTCGTAAATCTTTATCATCTTCATCTGATTCTAGCATGGAATTCATCTTCAGTAACTCGGTCGAGAATCAAAATACGGATAAAGATTGGAGACTTCCTTTCTTAGATTTTGTATTGTATGATATTCTTCCAGATAATCCGAGTGAGGCAGCATCTATCAGACGACGGTCACTCAGATTCTATTACAATCATACTACAAAAACCTTATATCGTCGAGCTTATGACGGTCTACTTCTTCGATGTGTTGCCGGTGATGAGGCTCAGCAGATCATTCGCGAAGCACATGATGGAATTTGTGGAGCACATCAGCCTGGACCAAAACTTCAAGACCGTATTCAACGTATGGGTTATTATTGGCCCACTATGGTATCAGACGCCATCGAATATGCAAAGAAGTGTAAAGCTTGTCAAATTCATGCAGATTTTATTCATCAACCCTCGGAATTTCTACATCCTACGGCAGCATCATGGCCCTTCGAAGCTCGGGGCATGGACATTATCGGCCCGATCAATCCGCCGTCATCCAAAGGTCATCGGTTTATTCTCGCAATAACCGATTACTTCTCCAAATGGGCCGAAGCCATTCCTTTATCTGAAGTTAAGACGTCCAATGTCATCAGCTTTATTAAGCATCTTGTCATCTACAGATTTGGTGTTCCTCGACGCATTATTCATGATAACGGACCACAGTTCGTCAGCCAGAAATTTACTCGATTCTGTGACGATCACCGGATCAACAATGTGGCTTCTACTGCATATAATCCGGCAGCTAACGGATTAGCAGAAGCTTTCAACAAGACTATCATCAAACTCCTAAAGAAGTTTGTCTCTACTAACAAACGTAATTGGAGTGAGAAGCTTGGTGAATGTTTGTGGGCTTACCGTACTACAGTTCGTAATGATACTAAAAGTACACATTTCTCTCTGTTGTATGGATGCGAAGCTGTTCTTCCATTAGAGATTCAAATTCCTTCTTTAAGGATAGCAATCGCTAATGAACTCACCGTCGAGAATAATGATCGTCTTCGACTTCAAGAATTAGAAGCTCTGGATGAGAAGCAATTATCTGCTCAATAGAATATCGAATTCTATCAAGCTAGAATCTCAAGAGCTTTTAATAAGAAAGTCAGAGTTCGAGCGTATCAAAAAGGAGAACTTGTTCTAACAGTCAGACGTCCTATGACTATGACTCATATGAGCAAAGACAAATTCGACGCAAAGTGGGAAGGTCCCTATGTCGTAAGTAGAGTTTTCTCAAATGGAGCTTATCAACTCTCAGAACTGGATGGTCGAAAAGTTATGATGCCTATTAATGGCAAATTCCTTAAAAAGTATTATGTATAAATGTAAATACTTGTAAATCATCAGACAAGTTCATGTTTAGAAATAAAATTTTTATTTTAATCATGAATGATGGTACATGATATTAAGGAAGATCACTATCATCCTTCTCTATATTTGGACGTGGGCCATTGCCGTCCTTCTCGAAAATGCGATCAGCAAAAGAGCTGAGGACCTCCTTGCTGGAACCCACGAGGAATTTGCAAGCGGCTATCCTCATGGCTTCTTCTTCTTCAGTCCTTCCCAGTTCGAGCAGGAAATCCAAAATGTCCCTTGGTGGCTTGGGTGCAGACGGACCTTCGCTTGCTTCAGCCTTCTTTGATTGAACTGGATCAACAGGGCGTTCTTCAGTGCCCTTTTGAACCTTCAGGGTGATTCCAGCTTTCTTGGATACTTCTTCAGACGACATTTTTATGTTTAAAAGTAGAAGTGTTCGTTCTTGTCAAATTTCTGCTATATTTATAGGCAGAAGTTCCTCAAATAATGAAGCGTCACATTCATCCGACGATTCACACGTTCATTAATGCTTGACGGTTCATCCGTTCATTTCTCACATTCATCAGACGGTTCACTCATTCATTAATACTTGACGGTTCATCCGTTTATTTATTACGTTCATCTGACGATTCGTCCGTTCACAATCTTCTATCAATTTATTAAGTGGAGATTCGTTACGTATCACATTTTCATAACCTCTGAATCAATTTCGAATCTGCCTACTTACTTGTCATTTTTTGACCTCTGCATAGAAATCAATCTATTTTCTTTTGAGTTCCTATATATTATCACGTCCATATTACCTCTGATAATATTATATACTCTAAATCAGAAAAGAAGATTTCATTATCTATCATGTCCACAATTCATCCACAAATATAAATTTTTGAGCATAGAAGAATTATCATTTCCATTCTCATTTCACCACAAAAAGTCTATTACATTTTCTTAGACTTTCTTACAAATCATAATGGAAATCTATTACAAATCTTGGATTTTCATTCTATGCACACAACAAATAACCTAATAGAGATCTATCTTCTTTCTTGGATCTTCTCCGTCGGACCTTCTCCGTCAGGTTCGTTGTTGGTGGCAGTTCCTGACTGTCTGGGTCCCAGTCACGACCAGATCAGCAGGAATCAAACTCTGGTCTTCTCTCTCAGACGAGAGGAGAACCACAGAGTATGGCAGCCCGAAGTCGTGGTGCTGCCAATACAACTGGTGGATTGGGAGCAACCTTTCAAAGGAGATAGGAATGTATTCCATATTGGGATACAATTCCTAGTTCTGCCCTGAAAGGAACTCTACTACCCAATTTCTCGGGGTAGAGCTGACTCCACCATCCAACTCTCGTGTATAAAGGCTCTTCCTACCATCTGAGGAAGACCCTTCTATCCTACGAAGAGTTCTGAGTTGTCTGATTTACGCGTCAAAAGCATATGAGCTCCCTGATGTAGGTGTCAGAGGAATATTCTCCACAGCATCCAAATCACCAATGCCAGTTCTGAAGAAAATTTTCAGCCGAGCTTCTGCAGAAAACAGCAAGGAAAAAGAGATTAAATCAACAGGAATATCATTATCATTAAGCGTGCATTTGTCAAACAGAGACAGGCGTGTATTGTTCAGTCAGAAACAAAAGCTCATCTTCAACAGTAAAAAATGGTACGCGTACTTACCATCGAGTTTGGTGCTAAGGATTGGTAAACCAATGTCTGGTATAGTGCACAGAAATCGAACATTAGAAAGCATTGCTTTCCTGTTTAAGAATGAAATCTCACAAAAAAATTCATTCTCAGAGAAGAAGAAGAAGAATAAGGAGATGAGTATCTGTGAAACTCAGCTACCTATTTAAAGGACAAAGTACAAGCCTATTCTTGGAAAAGATCCGAGTTAAAAGTGCTCGTAACCACGGAATGAGTGTCACGTGTACTTTGGAAGACAACACAGCATTGGAAACATTCAAAGAGTGCCACTTAATATTCTTCATTAATGCACGCTGTTCAGCACAAAAGTTGTACTACATTTTTCAAGACAAAAGAGGCACTGATGGCCTTACAAAAAAAAAGAGAAGAAGTGCAACAGTTTTCAAAAGAAAACAGAAGCATAAAAGACACGCTCTATTTTGTAGAGCAACTGAGCTTAGTGTCCAGTTCTTCTACGCTCTTGACCCCCATACGGTGTAACAGAGCATTCAACATTTCATGCTGTTCTGCAAGGCTGCGTCCATTGGAAGAAGACGAGCCATCCAGGCCAAAATAGCTCAAGAAATTCTTGGCTAGTTGTGTCGGGTCATCTTTGAACTCGAAGACAAAAGGCTCCGGTTCCTTACCCCGGAGAGTAGGATCGCCATGGGCACAGAAACCTAACTTTCTTGCTTCTTCTTCAGCTTCTTCCTTCGGAGTCATGTTGACGTGAGATGAACATCAAAGCTGAATTCTCTCCCTGTTTATATAACAGAGCTTACTGGCGGTTCATATTCCACCATAAATTGGATGCAATCAGTCTCGAAAAAATAAAGAGTCATCATGACATTTAATAAGTTCATTTGATGTTTTCAAAGAACTTCGAAGTCTTTTCGACGTCCGAGAAATTTGAAGTCATCTTAGCGTGACTGATTTCATTTTATCATCTTGTTTTCAAAGTATTTCGAAATAATTTATCATTTTTCGAAAACTTTGAAGGGGGTTTTGTAGGCCTCAAAAATGAAAGTCACGCTGAGTTGATCAGAACAAGGTCCAAAAGTCACGCTGAGTTGATCAGAACAATATTTAAAAGTCACGCTGGGAAACAACTCATCATTTGTCAGAGTGTAATTATGACTGACAGCACGACAGTCGAAGAATGTCTTCTCGTATGCCACGTATGCACAGAACTCGAGAGATCACAGCCGACTATTGCGTGACTTTCGAAATCTTATTCAGCAAGACTCAGCCTTCTTCAAGTTGGCGTACCAAAAGAGCTTCTTGTCATTTAATGCGACTGACAAAAGCAATCAATGTCAGAGATTTTGTGTCAGTCGAGGCACGCCAAATCAAGACAGCTGGCAGTCCTATCTCAAGTCTGCGTGTATTTTGAGCTTTTCCTCAAGTCTGCGTGGATTCTGAAGTTTTCTTCCTCAAGTCTGCGTAGATTCTGAGGTTTTCTTCCCCAAGTCTGCGTGGATCCTGAAGCTTCTTGCCCCAAGTCAGCGTGGATTTTGAAGCTTTCTGCCCCGAGTCTGCGTGGATTTTGTCTTCAACAAGTCTGCGTAGATTTCATCAAATTGGAGTACATGGCAGCCATGCCACTAGTCTCTCGCCTGCGTGTCCTGTAACTTGCACACGACTCATGCATGATTGCCATGTGTCCAACAGTTACAGGCCACGTCCAGTAACTGCTCACAACCTTGCGTATGTTAAATCCTGCGTGATTTTCAACTAAGCACTGGCTGTGAAGACAGTTATCTTTACAGTTATTATTTTTGACTCTATAAATAGAGTTCTTTTTCTCATTCATTGTACAGATACATAGTTATCTAACTTACTGTCAAAATTTTGAGAGCTTTTCTTCTTCGCATAGTCCAAGGGATAGAGTGATCGTCTTCTAGATCAGATTCCTATAGTTGTAATTTTCCCAGATACACAATAAATAAAGTGAATTTATTTATGGAAAACACTGGTTCAGAAACGAGCCAGCCCTAGCTGGAGAGGGCCGTACTTGGGCAGAGTTCAAGCTCCTCTTCAAGGAGAAGTTCTTTTCCCCCACGGACAAGATTGACCTGGTACGACAGTTCCAGGATCTGCAGCAGGACAGTCTATCTGTGGAGGAGTACGCAGCGGAATTCGGCCGTCTGAGCCGATACGCAGAGTACATGGTTCGAGACCCGGAGATCAGGGCGAGCCGTTTCAGGGAGGGGCTCACTTGGGATATCAAGATCCTTATTCCCTCCTTCTATGAGACTTATACCCAGATCTACGCGGAGGCCCGCAAGGTAGAGCGGGAGTGGGGCTTGAAGCCCAAGAGGGAGCGTGATCTTTTCTCGGGAGCTTCTAGCAGCGCGGGGGCTGCTAAGCGCCCTTAGCTTCAGCATCAGACTTTCCAGCATCAGACCAGAGAATCGGTTCAGCAGGTGCAGCACACTCAGCCGAGGCAGGCACAGCATGGGGCTCCTTGCAACTTCTGCAAGAAGCCCGGTCACATCTGGGAGGTCTGCCGGAAGAGGATGGGCTTGTGCCTGTATTGCGGGGAGGCTGGACATCAGTTGAGAGATTGTCCTACGAACCATCGCCGTGCAGCTCAGGGAGCACAGGGTAGGCCACCTATGGCACCGCATCACGCCCTCCACCAGCAGCGGGATATACCCCGCCAGGACAGGGCTTTTGCGATGACAGTTGAGGATCCTGCACGCACTGGACTAGGAGGTAGGGTCTTGCTCTTTCTTTTACCTGTTCTTTCCGTCCATTGATTGATGATTGCTTTCTTAGTACCTTTAGTTGCATATGTGATGATCATGCTAGATTAAATAGAAAACCCCAATGAAGACTGTAACAACACGATACTGTAGAGATTTAAAACCATGCATGTGTTCTGATTTCCTGGGTTACATGTTATATAACTTAGGATAAAATTTAGTAGACCTTGATTGTTGGGTGCTTGACCTAGAGAAGAGTATGACCGTTTGAATTTCGAGGACGAAATTTTTTAAGGAGGGTAGATTTGTCACCCCCAGTTTTCGAATTAGGGGTATTTTCGTCATCTTTCAAGTTTTATAATTTTTAGGAATTTTATTTGATTTTATGTGATTTTTTGGGATTTATTTGGGTTGGTTTGGATTTTATCCAATTCGGACTCAAATTGGAGATCCGGGTAGCCTGGACCCTAGTGGTACCCACATACTAGCTGGGTTTAGCCCGCATACCATCATAATTAGGCTAGAAATCTTTAACCCATCTTCCATGGCTTAATTAGTCATTATAGAGGCTAATTTAGTTAGTTAGAGCTAAACCGAAACGAACCAAACCAAACCGATTTCAAACCAAACCAAACTAAGCTTAATGGGTTGGGGGCTTAGTGGATCCCCAACCCAATAACCCCAAATAGCCATGGCCGGCCATGATAAGTCCCCCCCCCCCCTTTTCTTCTCCTCTAAGAAAAGCTCTCTCTCTTTCAAAATCCCCTTTTCTTCCAAGCTTTCTCTCTCCCTCTCCAAGAACCTAGGTATGCATTTAAACCCTAATAAATTCCTCTTTCCCATTTAATGTCTTCACATTTATTGTAGGGAATGAAATTCTCTACCTTTTGCCCATGAATTTTGTCGGATTCCCTAGTGTAACACCCTGTTTTCTGAAATTGGGGATTTTTGAAAATTTATTATTTTTATTATTTATTAGTGGTATTTTAGTCATGGTATGATTTTCTGGTGATTTCAGTTAAGTTAAACCATTTCTAAAGTCATGCTAAGTCATGACTTATGACTTTGTGATTTTGGTTAATATAACTTAGTGTAAACCCTAGTTTTCTCTAACCTAGAAGTTGCCATGCCCATGAGAGCTTAGCCATAGGCTTAGAACACCAAATTAGTGATTTTTAGCCTAAAGGGTATTTTGGTAATTTTCTAGGATTTATTTGGAATTATTTGGATTTATGTGATTTATTATTATTTAATTAATTGATTAGTGTCATGTTAGTTACTAACCTAGTTTAGCCCTAATCTAGATGTTAGTCATGACCTAGAGACTAAGTTAGATGGGTTTAACTAAAGTAATGTTAGAGCTAAATATCTAGATATTTCATGTTAGATATTTACATTAGATATTTTATTTAGATATTTTACATAAAGTTATGTAGAATGAATCCTAGCCATAGGATAGCTTTGAAACTTGTTGGAGAGCCCACAACCATTGATCCTAACCCTAAACCAACCCCCATGGCCGGCCAAGCATGCCCCCCCCCCTATATGAACACCCCCATCTTCACAAAGAGCCTCATTTTCAATGTATTGAAAACCCATTTTTCCCTCAACTTCACAAAGCCATAACTTCTTCATTCCTTCACCAAATTGAGCCCCGTTTGTTGCGTTGGAACCCCCTACACTTGAGGATGCTAAAGGAGGCTTAGTAGCAAGGTTGCACAAGGATTTGGACAGCCCAAAGTGAAGAGGAAACCCCCCTAGAAGGTTGATTTTCATGATTTTGCACATATAGGTAAAGTGTTCTAAACCCTATCAAAATAGTGATTTCTCTTCATGGTTGCATGCATTAGGATACCATGGTCATGTAGGTCAAGTTTGGTAGGATTTTTATGTGGTTTGGTGTCCGTATCGGACACGTATCTATGTTTGAAACTAGGTGTTTGGTGAAATGCCACATAGAACATTTTGTTAATGTTTTTCAAAACAAAATTGATATTTGGGTAGCCCTAGATCCCTAGGTCACTTTTCCACTTGACTGAGCACAAAACAGGACACGTTTCGTGTCCAAATTGGACACGAAATCACTGATTTCAGCACACACTGACACACTGTAAAACCTAACTGTTTAATGCTGTGTATTGTGTCCACACCCATTGTGGACACAATACAGACACGAGGACACAAACCTAGACCCTAGGCCGACCCCCTGACACGAGCACGTGGCCCCACGTGCCCCGTGTGGAGCACACGACCCCTCGACACGCGCACACGAGACTGTACAGCCTCCCCTGCTACCAGACTTCTCGTGCGGACACGACACGCGACGTGGACACACGAAACTTGGCCTGAGGGTTGGGGCAGTGTCTGACACACCCCTCCCAAAGTTTCAGACACGTTGGTGTCGTGTCGAGTGAGAAATCACACTCGCAATGACCCTACACTATACTGCGCACACACGTATCAGAGCTACTGATACGTACTCGTATCTCGGACACGGACACACGTGGACACAAATCAGGACCGTGGACACCTAGGGGACCCCTAGGCGAACCTTCCCCCATGAGCACGAGACACGACGTGTCTTGTGTCGTGAGTACGAGACACACAAACATCAGCCCTTCGCGTGCCCTAGATTTTACCTGATTTTGATTTTTGCGTGTCCGACACACCAAAACGTGTCGTGGTCGTGTCTCAGGCACCTAGGACACTAGTACAGACCCTACCCTACCATTACCAACCAATGGACACTAACCTTAGTTCGATTTTGTGGTTCGAAATCGAATTACCCCCAAAACCTGGGTACAACCCAATTCCAGATTTCTGGAATTTATTCCAGTTTTTCCAAAACCAATTTCAATTGCCATTTTATGCATTTTTATACATGTTATTATATGTTTTTAGTATGTATACGTATTGTATATATGTATGTGAGGGTGTATGAGGGATTAGGGTGTGTATACATGTGTATATATGTGTATATACACATGTGTGTATGTGTGACAGTGTGTGTGTGTTTGTGTGTGGCAGTGTGTGTGTGTTGTGTGTGATTGTGTGTGTGTTCAGTCACTGTTAAGTGACTGAACAGGGACACCCCCCCCAAGACCTAATTCCCCCTCTCTCTACACTCTCTTTACCCCTCTCTTTATATATATAATATATATATAGGTTGTGTATATATATAGATATATATATATATATATATATATAAATATATATATGATATATATATATATTTTACTAGATCAAATATAGGTTATATATATGGATATGGTATTGGGTTGATATATATATATATAGTGTATATATATATGTGGTATTATATATAGAGGGTATATATATATGTTATATATATATATAGTGGATATATATATATATATATATATATATATATATATATATATATATATATATATATATATATATATATATATATATATATATATATATGAGGATATATAGTGGGAATATATATATATATATATATATATATATATATATATATATATATATATATATATATATATATATATATATATATATATATATATATATATATATATATAGACATGGTATTGCCTATAGAAAACTATATAGATCCCTATATATGGTATTTAGATATTATAGCCCATGGTTATGTATATAGGTATCTATATATTGGTATATGTATATTGTATATAGGTATAGATATGGATACCTATATTGAGAGCCCAAGAGACACTAGCCTACGGCCTATGGCCCATGACTAATGAGTTAGACCTGACCTTAGGCCTATTAGACCTAGTTAGACTACAAGTTTGACCATGGTTGACCAAAGTCAACTATAGGTCAAACCTTAACCAAATTGACCTAGAAATAGTTGGATGGACTCTAAATGACTTGGTGACCTAAGTTTGACTAAACCCTAGACTATTGACTAGTTGGTTTAGACTTTGACCTATATAAGGGTATTATTTATGACTTGGTTATATAGATAGCCCTATATAGAGTGAAGATATGCATGGGGTAAAGTAGGATACTTAGAGTTGAGTCTTGATTGAGTTAGACTATGGTTTAGCTTGATCATAAGATTAAGTTTGGTGTTGTACTATATATATTTATATGTGATGTACTTGTATAGGAAGTTGGTTATACCTTAGCCTTATAGAATGGTATCCTAGGTATCCTAAAACAGGTTAGCCTATGGTTAGTTAAGTAACCTTATAGAGTTTGACTTAAATAGTTGACCCTTGACCTAATTACCCTGTTAACTAGTCTATGACCAACCAAAACTTTAGTTGGTCTAAGTTTGATCTAGACTTGATCCAGATTGATCATGTTGACTAGTATTTGACTAGTTTGATTAGAGTGTTGACCAGGAGTTGACTTCAACCTAGATTAAACTTGTTTGACCTTGTTTGATCTTGTTTAACCTCATTTGACTTAGTGTGACTTTCTGTGACCTAGTTTGACTATTAGAGTTGACCAAGAGTTGACTTTTGACCAGATTGACCTAGAATCATGTAATATACATTGTATACTTTATTTTTACCATTGTGGATACATTGTGACTTGTATTGCTCTGATTAGGAGCCCTACACATCTCCTCAGGCAATACATCCTCTTCAGACATTCAGTTATCAGGCGAGTACATTCTCTGACCGTTTCATACTTGTTCAGACTTTACTTCTTGCTCTAGATTACTTTACTTGTTGTTGTCACGTTGGTAACACGGATTGGTACTATATGGATCTTTACATGAGATGTTATCCCCCTCGGGAGCATCGGGTACTTCATGTTATGTGTGTTTCACTATCATCATGTACTCCCATGCTTCTATTATTCATGTGCACTCATGTGATCATGTACTCTCATGTTTACTGAGCCCTCATGTATACTATCATGTGCACCCTTTCATGGGCCCCATGTGATATCATGTATAATAACGTAACTTGTATAGATCCTTGTGTATTGATTGGGGAAACGGGGGAGTAGAAGTGGACATGTGAATAATTCCAAAGTAGTCATGTGCAAACTCAGTAGATCATGTATAAATTCTAGCCATTCACATGCCTATCTTGTACTCTACATCACTAGTCACTACAGTTCTCTATAAACAGTAGATATTTCATTACAGCTATCTCTTTTACAGCGTACATTTCCTTTCAGCAGTTCATGTATCTTACTCTATTGCCTGTATCGTATTTCCTAACCTGATATGCACTGCGTGAGATGTATTGTGCTCGTTCCTGTCCTGATTGGACCTGTTGAAAATATTACAGAGGATGAGGATGAGGCCCTGGTGTCTACCTACTATGGAGCAGGACTAGATGACACTTATGTTGTAGACCCTCAGCAGGATCCACCTACAGCTGAGGAGGATGTTCCAGTAGTCTAGACCAGTTTAGTCTAGGCAGTCTTTTCTATATTATCATTTTGTCTCACATTCTGAGTTGTATTTTGAGATGTGGAGATGTATAGACTCTTAGACTTATTATTATGAGTTGACATTCTGGATGTTATGTATCTTAGACACTTAGTCTTATTTCATCTATGCTATGGTTCTCCTTGAGTTACTATCTATCTGTTCTTCATTCTTCTACCTTAGATGTGATTGAGACTATATGTTGTGATGTTACCTCCATTCGGAGAGTATGAACTGTACAGGTACCTTTATACTGTTAGATGATTTACCTAGGACAGCGTTCTACCGCCGACACTGCGGCGTAGGCTGGACGTACCCACTTCTCGTGCCCTTACTCTAGGGTGCGGGTCGTGACACCTAGAATCTAGGTTAAGGAATTAATAGGAGTTTTAATATATATAGTGGTATATGTATATGTATGTATATATATATATATGTGTATATATGTATATATGAATGTGTATTTGTGTGGGTAGAGGAATGGAAATGGTGATGGTGGTGTTTGTGTCATGTGAGTGTATGAGTGTTTATATATATATATATATATATATATATATATATATATATATATATATATATATATATATATATATATGTGTGTGTGTGTGTGTGTGTATGTGTGTATATATATATATATGCATAAGGATATGTATATATATATATATTTTTTTTGTATAAGGATATGTATATATGTGTGTTTATATATATATATATATATATATATATATATATATATATATATATATATATATATATATATATATATATATATATATATATATATATATATATATATGTGTGTGTGTGTGTGTGTGTGTGTGTGTGTGTGTGTGTGTGTGTGTGTATAGATGTATATAGAGATGTGAGTGTGTTGTGAGTTATTTATGTATATATGGATATGGGTATATATATATATGTATAGATATAGATAGATATGTATATATATATATATATATATATATATATTGATATATATATATATGAAGAGTAGAGGAAGGAGGGAAGGAGGTAGAAGAGGAGAAGAAGAAGAGATAAGAAACAGCAGCAGCAGTGGCAAGAGCCACAGCAGCAGCAGTGGCAGGAGCCACAGCAGCAGCTGCAAAGGCAGCTGATCCCCCTCCCTTTAAGTCCCCTTTTATCCATTGAAACCCCCCTATCTATATATATATATATATATATATATATATATATATATATATATATATATATATATATATATATATATATATATATATATAGATGTATATAGAGAGGGTAATGAAGAGTAGAGAGGAGGAATTGGTTAGAAGAAGTTAAGGAAAATAGAAGAAGTTTAGAAAGGGTTAGAAGAGAAAGGTTAGAAGTTAGAAAGAAATAGGAAGAGGGAAAAGAATAGGAAGAGGGAAAAGAATAAGAAGAATTGGGAATTAGAAGAAGAATAGGAAGGAGAGTTAGAAGGAGAAAAATTAGAAGAATAGGAAGATAGAAGGAAAGTGAGAAGTAGATGTGAGAAGTAGAAAATAGGAGAAATCGAGTTAGAAGGGGAATTTGAGCCCGGAGTATCGGATCGCGATGAAACTTGACGTAGGCCTAGGATACGTGATTTAGATTTTGCGGGTAGGCTCCCGAGTGGAAATCGGGATTCTAGGGCGCCGGTATCGTGCCGTACCATTGCGTATCTTGAAATATTCAAGATATCGGCAACGGACCGTATCATGGATCGGATGTCCACGTTACCTAGGTATTTTGGTAGGTAATATATCCATAGGCTAGTACGTTACTACCCTGGGGAGATCGGATCAAAATACCAAGCGTAGGTAGGCTAACTAGGTTTCCACCTAGGCTAGAATTTTACCTTAGAAAAGGTAAAATAGGATATTGGCCTACGGCCAAGATTTGGATTTCAAAGTCCAAGATAGACTTGGATATGGGTTGTAGAGGTTGGTTATGGGTAGAAATAGCCGTCTAGACCTAGTCTTGACAACGGTTGACTTTTTAGGCCAAAAGTCAACTATGGGTCAACACTTTACCCAATTTAGTTCCAAATTCCTTTAAACTTGTGCAGTTGACCAAAAGTCAACTGTTAGTCACCAGTGACCTAGGGTTGACCAGAGTTGACCACGGTTGACCAGAGTTGACCAGTTGACTAAAAGTCAACTGTAAGTCAACCGTTGACTCAAATTGACCTAGATTAATTCCGTTTGACTTGCATTGACCCAGTATGACCTAGCTAGACCTAATATGACTTAGTTTGACCCCGTACAACCTAGTTTGACGTGCCTTGACCTAGAATGACTTAATAGGGTCTAAATTGATTTGACTTTACTTCCTAAACATAGTATTGATCCGTCTTGTTCTCTATAGGTCCTCGAGATGCTGTATTTGCTCCAGTAGACATATCATACCATATTACAGGCGAGTACATTCTCTGACACTTTTCCAATTTATAATGATTGTTATGATTTATGTAATTAGTGTGGATATGCTTGTTCTCGACACATTGGTCACACGGATTGGTATTCATGGATCCCAACATGAGATGTTATTCCTCGTTATCTTGGTATATCTTGTGCAAGCTCCCTTGTAGTTCTTGTGCAGTATATAGACACCGATTCTCGAGGAGACTTGCTCCCTTCTCGTAGAATCTCGTATCGTAATGTGTCTTGCTTGGATCCACTCTACCAGTCGGGGACGGGGAGTACTAGTATAGATGTGTGGTCATTATCCACCTTGTTTATTCTTGTAGACCGTGAATGCTACCAATCCTACACTCCACGTGGGATTGGCTGATCATAACCTTGTGCAGACCCAATCCGGCCACATGTTGTAGCTAGTACTCACACACCTAAAGATATGATTCTTGATTCTTGTACATGTCATGATCAGTTTACTTGCCTTGTTCTAGCTCTAGATTTACAACTTACCTTGCCATGATACTCACCTGTATATTCCATAATATTCTTGTATATACTCTCTATTTACAGTCTTATAGCTTTTGTCATATCTTGTGAACTATTGTTAGTAGATTGTACTCGTTCTATCCTGACAGGATATGTTGAAAATATTACAGATGCAGATGAGGGAGACTATTCTACCTACTACGGTCCGGATGACGTAGTGGGCCTAGACCTGGAGACTTTAGTCCAGCAGGGCTTAGCTCCGCCTGACGAGACCTTACCACTTGCTTAGTTAGAGTAGGTCTTTTGTACTGGACTTTGTCTCCAGCTACTTTTGAGACTGTTATTACTATGGATTGTATTAGAGACTTGGACTTGTATATTATTTGGTGTTTGGACTTGACAGGTTATTTTATTATCGTCTTGTTGTCTTTATCTTTCGGTCTTTACTTTGTTATCTTAGAGTCGTGATTGAGCACTCATATATATTCATTACTTGTCCTCCGTTCGGAGTTGACCATATTCTCGACAGGTTTTGATATATATATATATATATAAACTGTTTAGAGTAGAAAACCTACAGCGTTCCATGCCGTTTTTACGGTGAGGGCTGGGCGTTGTCACGTGCACGTGCCCTTATAGCGGGTGCGGGTCGTGACACTGGCTGCCGGGGCTAGTGCTGAAGACTGATTCATCTGGCCGTGAGATCGCTTTCGACCTCCGGTCCTATCCACGATCCTCTGGGAGGTGTATTCATGCCTCCGGGCTGCTCTCAACACTGTATCAAAAGTCTGATGCTCAAACTGCTCCATCGCCAATAAAATCTCTAGGTGGAGCCCCTGCTGGAACCGCTGGGCTCTATCGAACTCGGTCACCAACAAGGTGGGAGCAAACCGACTAAGCCTGGAGAACTCGGCCGCATATCCATCGACCGTCCTGCCCATCTGCTTCAGATTGGTGAACCTCATCTGTAGATCATACCGAGCTACAACATCAAAATACTTGGTCTGAAATCTCTCCCTGAATACTGCCCATGAAATAGGGGCCACTAATCCATCGGCCTGCGCTGTCCACCAGCTGCGGGCAAGTTCCAATAACTGCAGGCGCACCACGGCCACCTTCTCGTTCTCTGGAGTCCTGGCTGCTTCTAGAATTACCTCTGTGTCCTGAAGCCATGCATCTGTAGCGATCGCATCTTCACTACCGTCGAAGAAGGGAGGGTTCAAGCGCTTGAAGCTGTTGGCCGCGCTATTACCCTGATGACCTCCTCTGGTCAAAGCGTCTGCCACCGCCTGGTGCAAACCATCTCCGCGACGATCCTGGAAAGCTAATAGGGACCTGATGAGACCCACCAAAGTGCCATCATCAGGCTCTGCAGGCTGGACGGGCTGAATTGGGGGTTCTCCTTCGGTAGGCATGACTCTGGAGGCTACTCCTGAATGCTGGGCTTTATCTCCAGGTTGCTGCTGGTCCGCGGGAGGTGCACCGCCTTGCTGATCGACAGGTCCAGGAACAATGCCGCTGAAGAAGACGACATAGGGAACAATAAGGAAGGACCATGACAGATCAACGATACAAGCATGTGATCAGGTCAAGATTCTCAGGGATTTGAAGATACGAGCAGAGATCATGGGCGAATACTGATTGAGACATCTATTCGGTAAACCCTCAGATATCTTGATTTACAAGACCTGTATGGGCCACCACTAAAACCATGTCACGCCCCAGAACCAGAATACTGGAGAGCGGGGTGTCATATCCCTATTTTAGAAATAGGTATATGACTGTATTTCGACTGTATTTCGTATTTTGGAGGATTTTAATTTTTGGGGTGTATTTGAAATTTTTATTATTTTATTGGAGGTGATTTTGCCCTCATTAATTATTTGTTATTAATTAATTTCATGATCCTAGTCTACCCTCCAAAATATCTACTCCCCCTCTCTCTTGTCATTTCACTCCCTCACATCATCTCTCTCTCCTCCCCCCTACCTAACCCCCTCACCTCTCTCTTCACTCTTCCTTTCTCTCCCCTCTCACTTGCTGGATCAGCCGACCCCCACCCCCAATTCCTTCCTCTCTCTCTCTCATCTCTCTCTCGACCACACTCACCCCCCCCGGCCCTCTCTCTCCTCCCTCAACTCTCCTCTCTTCCTCTCACTCGGCCTCTCGTCCCTCTCTCTCGTTCACTGTCTCCCTCTCTTCTCCCGGTCTCCGCCGACCTCCGGCCGCCCTGAGCTCCCACCGCCATCAGCCACCCGCGCCACCACCATCATCGTCGCCCCCTCCGGCCTCCGCTGCGGCCGCCACCGCCAGCGCCGCCATCTCCTCCGTGGCCGCTGTCTCCTCCGCCGGAGAGCCGACCTACCCCGGTAAGCTCCTCCGGCCTCCCCTCTCTGTCTTCTCCCCTCCGCCGGAGCCTGGCCGACCCCGGCGGCACTTCCCCTCCATGGATCTGCTCCTCCTCTCCCTCTTTCCTTCTGTCCGGCGAGCCGTCGTGCCCCGCCGCGAGCGCCGCACCAGCCTCGAGTGGCGGGTCGCCCTTGGGCCCCGTGCTGCTCGAGCAGTGTGCAGCCTTGGGAGTCGCGCTCTCCTCGGGCCGCGCGCACGCTTGACTTGCGTGTTCCCTCGTTTCCCGTACGTCTCGGAAAGCGAGCCCTCGAGCTCCGTGCACGCCTCGAACAGCGGGACGCTTTGGGCCCCGCGCTGCTCGGGTTATGTGCCGTCTCGATACGCGTACACCTTGGTGTACGGGCTGTCTCGGTTCTCGTGTCACCTCGATTCGTGTGTTGCCTTGGGCAGCGGGACGCCTCGAGCCCCGTGCTGTCTCGGGCACCGCGCCACCTCGATTTGTGTGTTGCCTCGATCCTCGTGTCTCAGCCTTTGTGCCTAACTTGTGACCCGTGCCGCCTCGATTTACGTGCACGTACCGATTTGCGTGCCGTATCGATTTGTACGTAATATTGTATCTTGTGTTGCCTCGGTTTGTGTGCTCGCTCCGATTGGCATGCTGCATTGGTCTCTGTGTCGTCTCGATCTACGTGCACGTCTTGATTTACGTGTACGTTTCTGTTTCTTGTTCGTCTCGATATTCGAGTCATCTCGATTCTCGTGTGCGTCTCGATATACGTGTGCATCTCGGGTTGCGTGCCCGTATTGGTCTGCGTGCCTCAGTTTTCGTGCTAGATCCCTGCGCAGCTTGCGGGACCCGCACGGTATAGCCTTCTGCCATCTCTTGTGATTATTCTATTATTTTATTATTTAATTCTAATGATTGTTTATTATGTGTTCTGAGGACCTCGATGGACGTGCTAGCTTGGATCCAGATCGCCGAAGACTTGCTTACCTAGCCGAGCCCTCTAGGCAAGTATCCCTTGCTCATCGACGGCTCTTGCCCTCTCTCCTGGATTTTATTGCATTTAATTAATTTGTACTTGTAAATTGTATAATCATGATTAGTGTAGCCTAGTAGTAGAACTGCCATGATGATAACTTAGGATAGCTTGGTTCGATACCGGTTTACGACCGTATCGGACAACTCGGACGGGTCATCCACACCTCCGAGGACACGAGCACGACTCACACGTATGGATTGTCCCCATATGCCCCGTGTCCGACTCGCGGTCGGGTACGGCTTGGCGAACTACTCTTGTGGCGGTGTTTGTGCTTGGGTTAGGAATTTATGGAAATGTGTTGTGGTGCGCCCTGCGAGGCGGTTATCTTATTAGTATGCATGTTGGCTTGGCGCCCAGTACGCATTGTAGCGCTGCTGGAGACCGGGACTTAGTAGTCTCGGGTACGAGAGATTTCCAGTACGCATCGTAGTGCTACTGGAGGCCGAGACTTAGTGTTCTCGGCTATCGACTTGTTTCCAGTACGCATCGTAGTGCTGCTGGTAGCTGAGACTTAGTGTTCTCAGTCTGCGATTCTGCGATTCCGCGGCGGGTTGTGCCGAGTGGATTTTAGCCCCAATTCGTAGGGTGCTCCCGTCCAGAATACAAAGGAAACTCTGCCGGATTTTTCCAGAATTCTCGGTTGGGAATTTGGTTCGAAGGATAGGACAGTGCATTCCTTTGGTTTGCGGGACTGAACTCATGCATGTTCTTCTTGGTATAGTATCCCTGATCTCATTGCCTGCTAGGTAGACTCCCGACTAGATTAGTCGCCTAGCGTCTTGATCTGTCCCGTCCGCCGGATTGTTTAAGGAGAGCGGTTCTACTCGGGTGAGGGTCTGCAACCCTGGTCCTTGTTTGGTTTAAGGGTTGTGGATCTGATCCAGAGTGGTTCACACAATCCTTGCATTTTTGACGGTATCACCCATTGGACGCTTGACTCGTAATTCTTCATTTAGATGGTGTTCTAGTTTAGTTTGTTATCTCATTGTCTGTCCTGTCCGCCGGATTGTGTAAGGAGAGTGGTTCTACTCGGGTGAGGGTCTGCAACCCTGGTCCTTGTTTGGTTTAAGGGTTGTGGATCTGATCCAGAGTGGTTCACACAATCCTTGCCATCATCCAACGGCGTTGATTAAGTGCTGACCCGTGTGTTGGGATTATGATCTGATTCGAGGATTGACTATGAGGAGATATGATATTGAGATAATGATTATGGTAGACTAAGTGGATTCTTAGATAGTGTTGCTAGTTCTTTGGTGATGTTCTAATTTGATCAGATATGTCTTCGAGGACTTTTGGATTTTGGATACTGGTGCGAGTGTCTCGCGGAACGAGGAGGATATCAAGGGTATTATTATATGATTTTTACTCGACTTCCTAAACGCCCAATCCGGTACCTTTGTGTATTCCGGTAGTTAGAGAACCTGGTTGATTGCTGTGTCTTGGTAGTTGAGGGGCTTGTTTTCTAGTGGCTTGTGATCATTGTCTAGGAGGATTCTTGTGAGTCTGAGGGCCTAGCATTGTTAGGGGGAATGAGATTGGTACTTGGTGGTTGTCTTTATTGACGTGATATTCACTCCCTCATGGATGGAAGACACTTGATAGATTAATTTGGTGGATAGACCGACTTGATGATTGGAGCTGTAGGCTCCCATATATGCTTGAGATGTTATTATAGTAGAGGTTCTGGTCTTGTACTTGACCTGATATCCATGCCACGATGTGGGCAGATGACTTCTTGTGACTGACAGAGTTGTCCTTGTCCCAGACCTGACTACCTGTATCTGTGCTATAAGTCCAGCTTACCCCGTGAGGTACTGGCCCTGACCTTGCACTGCGGTGCCCTTTGTCTATTGGCACTTTGAGGTGCTACTTCCATGATTATATGGCATTGCGATGCCATCTTGATATTCTGGCTATATTATATGATTACCTGCACGGGTATCTGGTAGTTGGCCTATAGTTTTAGCGTGGTTAGGATTGCTTGCTTGTTTGTTGCATAACACTAAGGATGGATCACAACTGGGACTATAGGTGCCGAGGCTGATTCTTACTTAGCGTTCTCGTACTGAGGTACGACATCTAGGAGGATGAGCATGTGACCACGGCATGTGATTCCGGATAAATGTAGGGTTAATCTAGGCAACTAAAAATGGTAGAAGCATTGGGAGGGAACGGAATCCCGAGATCGTGCATTACCGGCCGCCACAAGCTCGTCCTGGCGCGTCGGGGTTGGCCGCCACGGATATGGCAGTATCCGACTACTATATGTACTCCTGCTTAGCACGGTGGCCTTCCGAGGGACCGTGCATACCTACCTGCTATGTGTTATTTGGCCTCGCTAGCCCTTGCGGGATATAGCACGATCTGAGGATTCCTATATTGCATTGTTGGGGTAACCCAACCACCACATAGACAGCCGTAGACATTTGAGTGGCCGCTTATTTATATAATTGTTTGGCTTGTTGCTTGCTAAGCTGGCTGGCACGTAACGCTGTCCCGGTGTAGTAATTCATTCCCTTGTTCTTGTTTGATGTAGGGATGGGTTACTGTTCCGATGACAGACTACGATCTCCAGTTAGCGATGCAGGCATTAGTGTATGTTAGGATGATTGTGATGATTGTTGAGTTACTTTTGGGAATAACTGAGGAACATGGACTATCGTGGTGCATGATCCAACCCATGTTCTTGTTTGATTGTTAGGTTGGTTATTGTGCTACGATAGGCTAATTGACCGAGGTTACGACCAGAATACTTTTAGTTGTTGGATTGTTATCGTGCGTTGGTACCGCACGATCCCTTACCTCATTTACTGTTTTTAGATGCTATTTCTGTTATATTATATCCTGCTGGTTTTCTTCGCCCGTCCTTGAGCCTTCCTTTCTGGTACTTGCTACGGTTGGCCTGACCAACCCTGGATTGTTCCCAGATTGCCTGTGACCGACCATGTGGATCTTCCAGACTTGACTTGGAGGACGTGCTTCAGTTTCTGACCATGAGGGAACTGTGTGGGAAGGTATTCTTGTCTACATTATTTTTTATTGTAGACTCTCTGATTATCATATGAGTATTTCCTGTTTTTCATATGATTTATCTCTCTTGTCGGTATTTCATTGATTATTGCCTGTGGATAAGAGATCAGATTTAGGCCATAGACTGCTTGCATGCTAGGATACCCAGCAAGATTGACATCCACGATCGCCGTATGATGTTTTATACCTCATACGGAGTAGCTGGCCTAGTCCGTCCCCGTATTTCGGTACTGGGGCATGACAAGGTTTTAGTGGTGGCCCATGCAGGTCTCGTTTTGAGACATTGTTGGGTATCACATGATTGTTGATCTCAGTCCACTATTTCTTGGGATTCTAACTTGCTACACTTGCCCTTCGCTCCCTTGAACTTGTGAATTGGTCCTCATCTCTACCTGGACCTACTTTGCTTTGCCCTGTCTCATTTGTTGTTATCTACCCCTGATCCTTGTTTGATAGATGTGATCCTATAGTTGGTCATGTCGATCGTTTTATCCGATGATATGTCATCTTATCTCCATCATTGGGTTACTTGATTATCTGTCTTGGGTTCTGTACTCTCTACCGGTGTTTCACCCTGGTTGATTTCTTGTTATCCCTTTCGTGCGTTGACTTCGTGTTGACTTAGTATCATTATCACCCTCTTCGAGCGTTGGCTGGATTGCTGCGGAATGAAGATCCCATCTGGACTCTGAGATTGGATATTTTAACATTTGTTGAGTATCCAGTGGATGTTCTTGTATGGATTCAGCTCCTTTGATTCGGGATATTTCCGGACTCATGACTATCTATTTCAGATATTATTTTGTTTATAGATATACTTGCTATACATTATATTTTGATAAGGATTCTTGATTTGGAGTATTTTTCTACGGATATGGAGTATTTTTATAGAAAAGCTATCTTGTGGTTATTATTGAAAATATTTTTGGATGTGTGTTACGATTCACCTGGATTTTGGATTTTGATGGTTTTCTATGACTTGATATATTGTTGGAGATTTTGTGATTTTAGTGATTTGGATGTTTGGGTTATGGATTTGATTTATTTTGGGTATTTGTCAAGAGTACCGGGTGACCCTAGTATACCTTGACGGCGTGGTAACGAAAGTTGCAGCCGCTCGATTATAGTGTCCTGATGCATCTTTTGCAGCCATTCCGGATGGCGCGGCACGGAATGATCATGACACATATTTTTCGGATATTAGGAACTACGGTCATCGGTTCGAGACAGATATCCTGTATTTTATGATTTGTGAGGATTTTTATGCAATTGGAATTTTACGTTTTTGGACATTGTTTTCGATATTTTGTACTTGTTTTGATTCATGGGGTTATTTCGTGCATGTGAGATTTTGCCTTTTCGAGATTGCTTCATTGTTTGGATTTACCTCACGAGTTGATTTATGTAGCCGTACACTGTTCTCCTTGATGTTTTCATATTTGAGATTTTGTTCATTTCCTGTTGTATTACTTGATTTCTGTAAGGTGGGTAGAGTTTTCATGGTACCTATATGTACTAGTTTTGAAAATCTTATACATGATTTCGAAATTTCGAGGACGAAATTTTTGTAAGGTGGGTAGGATGTCATATCCCTATTTTAGAAATAGGTATATGACTGTATTTCGACTGTATTTCGTATTTTGGAGAATTTTAATTTTTTGGGTGTATTTGAAATTTTTATTATTTTATTGGAGGTGATTTTGCCCTCATTAATTATTTGTTATTAATTAATTTCATGATCCTAGTCTACCCTCCAAAATATCTACTCCCCCTCTCTCTTGTCATTTCACTCCCTCACATCATCTCTCTCTCTCCTCCCCCTACCTAACCCCCTCACCTCTCTCTTCACTCTTCCTTTCTCTCCCCTCTCACTTGCTGGATCAGCCGACCCCCACCCCCAATTCCTTCCTCTCTCTCTCATCTCTCTCTCGACCACACTCACCCCCCCCGGCCCTCTCTCTCCTCCCTCAACTCTCCTCTCTCCCGCTCACTCGGCCTCTCGTCCCTCTCTCTCGCTCGCTGTCTCCCTCTCTTCTCCCGGCCTCCGCCGACCTCCGGCCGCCCTGAGCTCCCACCGCCATCAGCCACCCGCGCCACCACCATCATCGTCGCCCCCTCCGGCCTCTGCTGCGGCCGCCACCGCCAGTGCCGCCATCTCCTCCGTGGCCGTTGTCTCCTCCGCCGGAGAGCCGACCTACCCCGGTAAGCTCCTCCGGCCTCCCCTCTCTGTCTCCTCCCCTCCGCCGGAGCCTGGCCGACCCCGGCGGCACTTCCCCTCCATGGATCTGCTCCTTCTCTCCCTCTTTCCTTCTGTCCGGCGAGCCGTCGTGCCCCACGCGAGCGCCGCGCCAGCCTCGAGTGGCGGGTCGCCCTTGGGCCCCGCGCTGCTCGAGCAGTGTGCAGCCTTGGGAGTCGCGCTCTCCTCGGGCCGCGCGCACGCTTGACTTGCGTGTTCCCTCGTTTCCCGTACGTCTCGAGAAGCGAGCCCTCGAGCTCCGTGCACGCCTCGAGTAGCGGGACGCTTTGGGCCCCGTGCTGCTCGGGTTATGTGCCGTCTCGATACGCGTACACCTTGGTGTACGTGCTGTCTCGGTTCTCGTGTCATCTCGATTCGCGTGTTGCCTTGGGCAGCGGGACGCCTCGAGCCCCGTGCTGTCTCGGGCACCGCGCCACCTCGGTTTGTGTATTACCTCGATCCTCGTGTCTCGGCCTTTGTACCTAACTTGTGACCCGTGCTGCCTCGATTTACGTGCACGTACCAATTTGCGTGCCGTATCGATTTGCGCATAATATTGTATCTTGTGTTGCCTCGGTTTGCGTGCTCGCTCCGATTGGCGTGCTGCATTGGTCTCTGTGTCGTCTCGATCTACGTGTATGTCTTGATTTACGTGCACGTTTCTGTTTCTTGTTCGTCTCGATATTCGAGTCATCTCGATTCTCGTGCGTGTCTCGATATACATGCGCGTCTCGGGTTGCGTGCCCGTATCGGTCTGCGTGCCTCAGTTTTCGTGCCAGATCCCTGCACTGCTTGCAGGACCCGCACGGTATAGCCTTCTGCCATCTCTTGTGATTATTCTATTATTTTATTATTTAATTCTAATGATTGTTTATTATGTGTTCTGAGGACCTCGATGGACGTGCTAGCTTGGATCCAGATCGCCGAAGACTTGCTTACCTAGCCGAGCCCTCTAGGCAAGTATCCCTTGCTCATCGACGGCTCTTGCCCTCTCTCCTGGATTTTATTGCATTTAATTAATTTGTACTTGTAAATTGTATAATCATGATTAGTGTAGCCTAGTAGTAGAACTGCCATGATGATAACTTAGGATAGCTTGGTTCGATACCGGTTTACGACCGTATCGAACAACTCGGACGGGTCATCCACACCTCCGAGGACACGAGCACGACTCACACGTATGGATTGTCCCCATATGCCCCGTGTCCGACTCGCGGTCGGGTACGGCTTGGCGAACTACTCTTGTGGCGGTGTTTGTGCTTGGGTTAGGAATTTATGGACATGTGTTGTGGTGCGCCCTGCGAGGCGGTTATCTTATTAGTATGCATGTTGGCTTGGCACCCAGTACGCATTGTAGCGCTGCTGGAGACCGGGACTTAGTGGTCTCGGGTTCGAGAGGTTTCCAGTACTCATCGTAGTGCTACTGGAGGCCGAGACTTAGTGTTCTCGGCTATCGACTTGTTTCCAGTACGCATCGTAGTGCTGCTGGTAGCTGAGACTTAGTGTTCTCAGTCTGCGATTCTGCGATTCCGCGGCGGGTTGCGCCGAGTGGATTTTAGCCCCAATTCGTAGGGTGCTCCCGTCCAGAATACAAAGGAAACTCTGCCGAATTTTTCCAGAATTCCCGGTTGGGAATTTGGTTCGAAGGATAGGGCAGTGCATTCCTTTGGTTTGCGGGACTGAACTCATGCATGTTCTTCTTGGTATAGTATCCCTGATCTCATTGCCTGCTAGGTAGACTCCCGACTAGATTAGTCGTCTAGCGTCTTGATCTGTCCCGTCCGCCGGATTGTGTAAGGAGAGCGGTTCTACTCGGGTGAGGGTCTGCAACCCTGGTCCTTGTTTGGTTTAAGGGTTGTGAATCTGATCCAGAGTGGTTCACGCAATCCTTGCCTTTTCGACGGTATCACCTATTGGACTCTTGACTCGTGATTCTTCCTTTAGATGGTGTTCTAGTTTAGTTTGTTATCTCATTGTCTGTCCTGTCCGCCGGATTGTGTAAGGAGAGTGGTTCTACTCGGGTGAGGGTCTGCAACCCTGGTCCTTGTTTGGTTTAAGGGTTGTGGATCTGATCCAGAGTGGTTCACACAATCCTTGCCATCATCCGACGGCGTTGATTAAGTGCTGACCCGTGTGTTGGGATTATGATCTGATTCGAGGATTGACTATGAGGAGATATGATATTGAGATAATGATTATGGTAGACTAAGTGGATTCTTAGATAGTGTTGCTAGTTCTTTGGTGATGTTCTAAATTGATCAGATATGTCTTCGAGGACTTTTGGATTTTGGATACTGGTGCGAGTGTCTCGCGGAACGAGGAGGATATCGAGGGTATTATTATATGATTTTTACTCGACTTCCCAAACGCCCAATCCGGTACCTTTGTGTATTCCGGTAGTTAGAGAACCTGGTTGATTGCTGTGTCTTGGTAGTTGAGGGGCTTGTTTTCTAGTGGCTTGTGATCATTGTCTAGGAGGATTCTTGTGAGTTTGAGGGCCTAGCATTGCTAGGAGGAATGAGATTGGTACTTGGTGGTTGTCTTTATTGACGTGATATTCACTCCCTCATGGATGGGAGACACTTGATAGATTGATTTGGTGGATAGACCGACTTGATGATTGGAGCTGTAGGCTCCCATATATGCTTGAGATGTTATTATAGTAGAGGTTCTGGTCTTGTACTTGACCTGATATCCATGCCACGATGTGGGCAGATGACTTCTTGTGACTGACAGAGTTGTCCTTATCCCAGACCTGACTACCTGTATCCGTGCTATAAGTCCAGCTTACCCCGTGAGGTACTGGCCCTGACCTTGCACTGCGGTGCCCTTTGTCTATTGGCACTTTGAGGTGCTACTTCCATGATTATATGGCATTACGATGCCATCTTGATATTCTGGCTATATTATATGATTACCTGTACGGGTATCTGGTAGTTGGCCTATAGTTTTAGCGTGGTTAGGATTGCTTGCTTGCTTGTTGCATAACACTAAGGATGGATCACAACTGGGACTATAGGTGCCGAGGCTGATTCTTACTTAGCGTTCTCGTACTGAGGTACGACATCTAGGAGGATGAGCATGTGACCACGGCATGTGATTCCGGATAAATGTAGGGTTAATCTAGGCAACTAAAAATGGTAGAAGTATTGGGAGGGAACGGAATCCCGAGATCGTGCATTACCGGCCGCCACAGGATCGGCCTGGCGCGTCGGGGTTGGCCGCCACGGATATGGCAGTATCCGACTACTATATGTACTCCTGCTTAGCACGGTGGCCTTCCGAGGGACCGTGCATACCTACCTGCTATGTGTTATTTGGCCTCGCTAGCCCTTGCGGGATATAGCACGATCTGAGGATTCCTATATTGCATTGTTGGGGTAACCCAACCACCACATAGACAGCCGTAGACATTTGAGTGGCCGCTTATTTACATAATTGTTTGGCTTGTTGCTTGCTAAGCTGGCTGGCACGTAACGCTGTCCCGGTGCAGTAATTCATTCCCTTGTTCTTGTTTGATGTAGGGATGGGTTACTATTCCGATGACAGACTACGATCTCCAGTTAGCGATGCAGGCATTAGTGTATGTTAGGATGATTGTGATGATTGTTGAGTTACTTTTGGGAATAACTGAGGAACATGGACTATCGTGGTGCATGATCCAACCCATGTTCTTGTTTGATTGTTGGGTTGGTTATTGTGCTACGATAGGCTAATTAACCGAGGTTACGACCAGAATACTTTTAGTTGTTGGATTGTTATCGTGCGTTGGTACCGCACGATCCCTTACCTCATTTACTGTTTTTAGATGCTATTTCTGTTATATTATATCCTGCTGGTTTTCTTCGCCCGTCCTTGAGCCTTCCTTTCTGGTACTTGCTACGGTTGGCCTGACCAACCCTGGATTGTTCCCAGATTGCCTGTGACCGACCATGTGGATCTTCCAGACTTGACTTGGAGGACGTGCTTCAGTTCCTGACCATGAGGGAACTGTATGGAAAGGTATTCTTGTCTACATTATTTCTTATTGTAGACTCTCTGATTATCATATGAGTATTTCCTGTTTTTTATATGATTTATCTCTCTTGTCGTTATTTTATTGATTATTGCCTGTGGATAAGAGATCAGATTTAGGCCATAGATTGCTTGCATGCTAGGATACCCAGCAAGATTGACAGCCACGATCGTCGTATGACGTTTTATACCTCATACGGAGTAGCTGGCCTAGTCCGTCCCCGTATTTCGGTACTGGGGCGTGACACGGGGGCAGACATAGCCAGCTACGTATAATGAAATGGAATCCACATCACTATACGGTCACGTTGTCAAGATATATGAGGGTTTAACTACAAGCCATCAGTCTTCTATGGTCAGAACGAGCCTATTGTCTCAATCTCAAGCAATGTAATAACAGTTACAAGATGTCAGAACACCAAATATACAATAGTAAGGCGTCCCATACATTACATATTCGGATGATCATGAAGCTAGTCGTACAAAATGTCAGGACTAGCAAGAGTTTCAGTCATACATGATCAACCCTAGGATTTGTCAATCATGTTACAGCCCATAGGCAGACAGTAAATAAAGGTGCAATACGAGCTAACACGTGCTCGCCGGCTAAACGCCTCAAAAGAATAATTTTACAAATAGAGTGGGAGGACAAAAGAAACCTACTCGTTGCCCTGGTTACGCCTGGTGGTCACCATCGGGCTGGAAGACAGGTGGATCCTCTGGTGCTGCTCCGATATCTGGCCACACAAAACCAGCTGGGTTAGACCCCAGAAAGAGCAAGTGCCACAAAGGAGGCTTCACTTAGGAACTAAAACCAGCATATCACAATAGAATATTAAAGATAACTGACAAGAGAAATTGATAATAATAGGAATAACAATAATAAATTGAGTACGAGGAAACCATTCAAGTAGCCAGACTGCAACCCTTAAACCAAACAAGGACCGAGGTTGCAGCCCTTCACCTGAATAGAAACCCGTCTCAAATACTATTGGTACAGTGAAGACAATAAACGAAGAGAGGACACAGAACTGCTCCGGAAGCCAGGTTACAACCCTTAAACCAAACAAGGACCGGGGTTGTAACCCTTCGCCTGAACAGAACTGGACCCCTGATCTTTATTGCTAAGGCCAGTATAAATAATCATGGTATTAAGGTAAAGTAGAACATGACGAACATGGCATGGGGTTGCATTAAGACAATAAACGAAGAGAGGACACAGAACTGCTCCGGGAGCCAGGTTACAACCCTTAAACCAAACAAGGACCGGGGTTGTAACCCTTCGCCTGAACAGAACTGGACCCCCGATCGTTATTGTTAAGGCAAGCATCAATAATCATGTCATGTCACAATCTTGCACAGGATCAGGATAAGACTAAACTGGAATAAACTACATCCAATCAATCACGGCCAATCAAGAGTACGGCTTGATACTTTTAACTAACTAGGGTTATCACAAGCCTAGTTACTAGCAAGATGCAATGAGATTATCCCAACAGCCACAAGCCCTGCAGACCATCCAGTTGTCCAGGTCGAATGTCCGTTTAGGAAGAATGCAACACATGACTGTGTGCTGAAAATGTGCCCTACTCGTCGGTAGGCTACAAGTCCACTGAATGCGCCCAGATAACGGGATTGCCTGTAGCTGGGAATCTCTTCATGACTACTGAATCATTCTAGTTAATTAGCCTTAGTCAATTTCAGTAGGTACCCCTGACCGTAGTACTCAGGGGTCCCCATCCTAGACATGATGCAAGACAGTACTAGTTTATTTGTACAAACACAATCGTCCACGGTGTCCAAGTCTTTCATACTTGTCATGTCAGGCTAGCTGTCGTAACAGCATGCCGAGATATATCATGTCAGTTTACTTGTCAAGAGTGCGCCACAGCGGGCCACTATCGTGTTCTATTCTTACAATATTATGAATGAGAGAAACTTGCATAAAATAACTTAGTGACATATTCTTGATGCCAAGGAAAAGATCTACAACTTCCACGTTGGGAGTTGGGAGAAATTCGAGCCACAATTCGGTCAATTAGGACATATAACAGTTAGAAATAGTCAAAATATGCATTATGCGGCCTATTCTGCGATACCATATGCGGCCAACTGCGACATCATATGCGGCCAACTGCGACATGCGGCTCATGCGGCTCAACTGCGACATCATATGCGGCCAACTGCGACATGCGGCTCATGCGGCTCAACTGCGACATCATATGCGGCCAACTGCGATATGTGCCTCATGCGGCTCAACAGCGACATCATATGCGGCCAACTGCAACATGTGCCTCATACGGCTCAACTGCGACATCATATGCGGCCAACTGCGACATACGGCTTATGCGGCTCAACAGCGACATCATATGCGGCCAACTGCGACATGCGGCCTATGCGGCTCAACAGCGACATCATATGCGGCCAACTGCGACATGTGCATCATGCGGCTCATTTTGCGACATCATATGCGGCCAACTGCGACATGCGGCTCATGCGGCTCAACAGCGACATCATATGCGGCCAACTGCGACATGTGCCTCATGCTGCAGATGAACATAGAAGTTTGACCAAAATTGTTTTGGCCATAACTTCCTCATCCGAAGTCGAAATCAAGCGAAACAAAAGCCAAAACTGCATGAAATTGAATTCTCTACAACATAGAACCATTAGTTTTCGAAAATAACCAAGTTTTAGAGATCAAAACCAAGAAAACTGAAAAGTTATAAACTTAGATCTACAAGAAATTATCCATCAAAATGAAAAAGGCCAAGTTCTAAGGAGTCTTAAAATCAAGTAAGGAAGAGAATGGAACAATAAAACTTGAGATCCATCATGAAGCAAGTTTGCACTTGCCTAGCTCTCTTTTCTGGTAGGTGGAAGAGTAAATGGTGGAGAAGAAGAAGTGAAGGAGAAGAATAAATGAAGAGAGAGAGAGTTAGGTGGAAATATAAATGAGGGTGGTGGTGGTAGGTGGGGGTTTTCTTTTGGTTCATGATGAACCCACAAGCAAACCAAACCAAGCTAAGCCATATCCAATGACATGCCAAAATAACCATGCAGGAAAATACGAAATACGAGTCAAGAATACGTACACGTATACCAAGATACGTAATACGAACTATAGGCATTACAGACTATGTGGTTATACCTAGCCGTGGAACTCACAGGGCCGTGCCTACTACTACTCCTGATAGCTTAACGTAACTTGTCTAACTTATTTTGCAACAACTTGACGAGCAAAGGCTGCGTCAAGCCTTGCATCGTGGGAACGTGTCGTGCACGCATTCGACTTTGAACAACCAAGTTATTTGAGATGCCTAGACTTATGCCACAAGCCGTGCAGAACAACTTAACCCGTCGGCGAGCAGAGGCTATGCCACGCCTTGGGCGAAGAGACCGTGCATGCTTTATGAAGCATTTATGCGGGCGACGCCTATGAATTTGGCTAACTCTTAGCTTGTGGCGAATACCAACTTTTCCTTCTCCCAAGCCACGGGACGAAAGACCGAGTGTCATTTTCAAAGCATGCCGTGCACCAACTCTAAGCCGACCGTTGGACCTTTCTATATTCTAACTCAATTCGACCTGTCGAGATTATTCCCTTTAGCTATGTGGATTCGTCTCTTTTATTATCAAGCCTACTTGTGCGAGTTGAAAACATGCGATTTATTATGTGAAGGCTAAGATGAGGCAAGTTCACCGAAACTACCCCACCTGAGCGAGCGGTCGTCTCGACCGAGCGATGTCTCTGAGCAGCCGTTGCAAGGCTAAGTTCGAACGCCGTCGGCGTTCCTATTCCTCCGATTGACTGAGCGGGACGGGGCACTATATATATATATATATATATATATATATATATATATATATATATATATATATATATATATATATATATATATATATATATATATTGGGTTATTTAGTTTTAGGGTCTCACATGTATATAGAATAGTCTACATGAACAGTGATTTCGAGACCCAAACTCTAATATCGAACAATTTTGAGACCAAAATTCTAATATCCATGTATATGTGAAATCCTAAAACTATATATCAATTTTTTTGGCAGCCTTGTTACTTTGACGGAGAGGCCGGACACAGGGCAGGAGGGGCAGCGCCGTCCTACGCATGCACGTGCATGTCTCAAACCTATCTTTTGGTTTTTGGGGACTAATTGATGTTTAATTTATGTATTTTATATCATCTGAGATTTTAAGTTCTGACATGTTCAATTAAAAAAGTTTGGACCCTAATTTTTTTTATTAATAAAATATTAATAATAAATTTAAATTTTAAAATTTTTCAATTGGACATGTCACGACTTAAACAATAAAGTATAAACTGATATAAATTTCATGTTCTATACATCAATCAACCCTCTCTTTTTTAGGTTTAAATGTTTAATAGTGGTTTAGACTTTCATTATATTAAGGTTATCCAATATTACTATCTAATCCTCTAAGGCCTAGTTTTGTTCTTGGAAAGGAAATTAATTATTTGTTCTTTCATTTCCTTTGGAAAAATTACAATTTCCATACTTTTTTTTTCAAGGCCGAGGAAATCTGGAGGTAAAGTAAATTCTTATGATGGAAAAGTGAATCATTGAGTGGCTAGAGGGAACCGCTTTATTCTATTTTTTTAAAAAAAAATTATTTTCCTTTCCTTTTAGTTTTCTTTGGCATACAAATATAAGAAATGAATGACTTCTTTTTTTTCAATGTCGTAATTCTGCGAATCAAACTTGACCTAAAAGAGTACGTATTGTCCGTACAACAACCAATTATAAAAAAAAACCTCTTTTAGATATAATACTTTGACGTCTTTTTTGAATCAAGAAATCTTAAAGAACTATAATGGCATTTAATTTACACCAAAATTTGCATGAAAAATATTTCAAACATTAATAAGGTGGTTCCATGTATAATAAATATGCATCACGTGTTTAGGAAAATATGATCAGATTTTAGTTTTTTTTTTTAATATGTCAACAAAATATGGTCAAATTTTGGTGTCCTCCTAGCATGTCAATGAGTGTCTCCATTTTCAAGAAGTAATTCTTGCTTAAAAATAAACTAACTTTTCTAAACTATCCTGTTGCCTTAATTTTCTAAATTATTATGTCTCACAAAATTATCATTTTTTTGAAATTCTACGTATACACAATTGAGAGACTCGAACCTTACCAGTTCTTTCGGGTGTCCGCTCTTATACGCTAAAGAGCTCGGACACAAAATTATCATTACAATAGTCTATAAACAATAGAAATATCAATACGGATCGTTCTCATGGTAGTTATAGTCGTGTGGTGTGGCTGCGGGTTGGTTTCATATTTAGTTTGGGTAGGGATCATAGTCGGATCAGATCCAGTTACATTCATGTCATCTTCGGGTCAAATTAGTTTGTTTTCGAGTCTGGACCATGTTTGGTTTAGGTACGAGGAGTCAATTGAGATTTGGATCTAGTCAAATGTGGTATATTTTTTGGTCGGATCAAATCCGGGTGATCGTTTTAAGTTTTGGTCTGAGTTGGGTTATGTGAGGTTTGGATTAGCTGATTTCGGATTTCGGTCGTGTCCATAACGGTTTTGATTCGGTCCACGTTGACTTTTGGTTAGATTGGAGTTCAAGTTGATTTTTTTTATATTACAATCTATACATATATATACATACATATATATACGTTCTTACGGTTTGGAAGCTCAACTCCTATCAGTTCCGTCTAGTGTCCGATCTACTTTCCACATAAGTTATAAACGCTGGATGGTTTAAGTTGATTCAAGGCTGGATAGTTTAAGTTGATTCAAGTCCCAGACATGTCACATGTGAGGTTTGGGTATAGTTGGCTTTTGACCGGCTGCGCATCATGTCCAGTCTGGACAGCTCTCAAGTGTTCGTTGGGGGTATTTACCAGAAATATATAATTTCTCTCTCTTACTAGGAATATGTTATTTCCAGTAATTTTTATTAGGCTTATACTAGAAGAAGCAACATGGATGAAAATATTATATTCTTCACCCATATTACAGGAAACTAAAAATGAATTGATTTTCGATACAAATTATTTAAAATAGTTGTTTAGAAACCCATCCATCAAAACTCTAATAAATAATGAAACTTCAAAAATGATGAATTTCATCTCGCCACCTAGTTCTCGAAGGATTAAAAAGCTCATTAATTAGTCAGGCCCACCAGCCCACATAGGTCTACATATCGTGGTGACTCGTACACTGGCCCATACAGTCCGTCCACCCTCCAATGAATCCACACGGAACTGCATCACTTGAAAAATTAAATGGTAAAAAAAGGGTAAATTCTAAAGACACTCCACATTTTACTCCAGGGCTGTCCATTAGGACTGCCAACACATTTTACTTCACGGCAGCTCATTAAGACTGCCAACACATTTACTCCAGGACAGCCCATTAGGACTGCCAACAAAGTCGGCAGTCCTCTTTTATGTTAGGACTGCCAAGTTGGCAGTCCTAAGACTGGGCTACCCTGAAGTAAAATGTAGAATGCCTTTAGAATTTACCTAAAAGAAATTATACTCCACCGTGTCATCGAACACATCTACCACTTGATATCTCCCCCCTATACCACTTGAAGTAGATGTGTTTGACTATATATAAGCGAATCAAGCGATTGGATACACAAATATTTGTATTGTTTCAAATTTTTTTACAATCTTATTTCAAATACAGGATCATTTAGAATTTACTTAGCAGCTCATGACCATAGCACACACTTACACACTCACGCCAACTAATCGTTGGCTTGTAAAAATATACTACATTCGTGAAGGCAGATTAATTAGCAGAACGAGAGTATGGCCAACATAAGAAATTAAGCACTCTATATCTCACAAGACTCCGTTTCTGTCCGACCAAATATCAAATAGCGGTTGTTTGCGACGTTGTCATATGCAAAGTCCCTAAGGAACCTACAGAACACATAAACGAAGCAAATGGGTCAAGAGTTCCAAGGAACAGCTAGAGTGTGCATGTTATATGTAACTAACAAGTAAGAACTTACAGAGGTACAATCCTTAACAATAGCGCTAGTTGAGGGAAAGGTAAGTCGAGGTACTCCATTATCTTCAGCACTGCTTCCGACTTGATATACGATCTGTCACGACAGCCACACAACGTTTTCAACAAATTAGTCAGGCAGTAGCGAGTGCATTCGTTCTCTCTCTACAAGGTGAAAGACACGCAAGTCTAACATCACGTGTCAGGAAATAGGAACAGGTATATCTATTATGTCGACCCAACACAACTGGAAGAGTTTGGCCTGCTTCTATGTGCTAATTAACTTCTCGGGAAAACCCAGAAAGAAGTCTGCCATGTCGTAATCCTATGAAGCAACCAGCAGAATGTGAGAATCAGCAATGATGGCAGGATGTCGACTGACTCACTTCAACCTTTGACTAAATCGTGGAGCGCAAAAAAAAAATAAAGACCAGAGTAACCAAATGGCATTCAATAACGAACACTGGACATCATGATATGGTGAAGTCCTCGGAAGGCAGTATCCCCAGAACACTGTCAATTAACATCAGGATTGCAATACTTTATAATCTAGTCGCTTTAATTGCTGAGGAATTTTCCTCTCTGAAGTCAGGCTGGTTCCTTTTTACTGATTTAATTTAGTCCTCTCCCTCTTGCCAATAACTGTAGGAGCATCATTTCCTTCAACTTCTTGACCTAGCTAATGTGTCATAGAGATGACTCAATTCCTTAATCCTCCTACATCAAATCATATAACCTTACTTCTTCTGGACCATTTTGTAGTCCAGGGTAAATTGGAGGTTGCTCCCTAGTATAGTAATGGCCAAGAAGGTAGGCACGGTGTGAACTATCAATTGGCCTTGTATGACAATGTCGGTCTCTTGCTCATAGATGGACAGGTTTCACATGACACGTTAGAGCCTGTCACAGAAACACAGTCAATTATTTTTCCAGAGCTTTCTTGCGCTCAATAGTTGACCATATTATGACAGGAAAAGGCTTGGATGGTTGCTGCCCATGTAAGTTTCAGTCTTGCCGAGGAATTCCTTCCCATGCCACCTTGGAATTTCTACTCACCATCTATCAATTGTATCTCTGTCTCCCTTTTGAACAAGGCGACTTGAAGTATCAATTGTTTATTTGTTGGTAAGTGAACCCTCGAGAAGAACTAAAAAAACTTCTTTATACTGGGAAATGACACTTGACAAAGATCAGCTCAAGACAAATAAGAAAATAAAACAAGGGATTTACATAGATCAACCTATTGTGCCTACTTCCATTGAAAGAGCAAGAGATCCACTACCTACAAGGCCACAAGGTTATTACAAGATATTCTCAAACTTCATGACCCTTAAATACAAGAAGAAAATGACAGAAGATAAATTACAAGAAACCTCACGAGAAGTACACTCAAGAAAACCCAAGAACTTTTGACATTCCTGTGTATTTCGTCTCTCTATTAGTGTGTCACATCTCCAAGAGTTTGTATCTAGTTATCTGTAATGCTCAAAACCTACTTCCCATATACAGTCATGGAAACCCAATAACAAAATGGGCTCATTTTTTCAGTCTTCTGCACAAAACAAGTTGACTGTACAATCAATTGATGTTAAAAACTCTCAGAAGTTAATACTTCCAGTTATCTTTGTGGCATAGTTTCTACTTGCCTGCTCTAAATCAGTTGACTGGAATTGGTCAGGTCTGTCTTCTACATGTCAACTTCCTAAGAGTATCCATCTTAATATTTACATCCACTCCAAGAGAAAGTAACCATCTTTGGCCTTCATTGACTTTCAGGATCTCTCAAGCAATATCCTCTTCCTGGGGTATCAACCAGCTCAATGGCATACCAGTTCTGACTCGAACGCAGGTCAAATTATTTTCTTTTTTCTCTTTACAATTGCCACATCAGAGATTATTGGAATCACTATCGCTAACCTAAAAGAAATACGACCCCTTGGTCCCTGAAAGGTTGTTCTCCTATAGACAAAGCATCATGAGCATCCTGGTTTCATTGTGCAATAGTGCCCATTGGTACTACCTCAAAGTATTTTTGATCTATATGTATTCTTTGAATTCTCCCCTTTCATCAGTATTCTGAAACCCAATGTGGCATTAGATCACTGTGTATCTTCAATAAATATCCGAGGGTGTGGGGCATTCTACCAAACATCTTGATTTTAATTGGCCAATTACTAACAACTGACAAATTGAGTCATTGCCCAACCAAACGGTGCTTCTTATGTTCCCAAGGAACACAAACCATGATCTGTTTGGACATGCATCTATGAGAACCGTCATAATATGAAACCCAACAGCATAGGAAATTCTTCTACCTTGGAAACGTCTCAGCAAATCTTCCCATCCATTATAGCTGCAATTAGGGGTTTTCTCGAGCCAAGCTTTGAGAGAGCACAACCCCCCCCCCCCCCCCCCCCCCCCCCCCCCCCGGTCTGGCACAGCTGTGTAAGGAAAATAGAGCTTGAGCTAAGCTCGAGCTTTAAGATGAGTCTAAATTAAGCTCAAGCTCGGCTCTCTAAAATTTTTGCGACCGCAAACCGCTCTTTTAAATTAGAAAGCTCGATGAACTTGAATTATAGATAAACTTAAGCAAAAATTGATCTTTTTTTAGCTTTTTCCAAACAAGAAATGTAGTTCAATAAGTCTAATATCAATTCGAAGTGTTTATACATCTTTCAAAACAAATTAGTAATATTTATTGGTGTAAGATATTTTTCTATATAAATATATGAATAAAACGAGCCTGCTCATGAGTCGAATACCACTACGGCTCGTGAGCTTGTGTTCAAGCTCTTTTACCTAACGAGCCTATTCTAAGACTCGAGCTCATGCTCTCAATCTCAAACAACTGGGCTCACGAGCTTTGCAGAAATCCAAGCTGAGCTTGAGCGGGCTCGCGAATAGCTTGGTTCATTAAAACCCCTAGCTGCAATCATCCTCTACACTTGCATTTGACATATTCTCCTTTTCCGTAAAATGATTTTTGCCTGGTGTGACCATAGTCCTCAAGTACTAGCACACACCACAATTCTTCCTTAACTTCACTTTGGATCATATGATTCTTATCCTCTCTCTTCTCAAGGTATCTTCCCCTTTCTTCTTCTTATCCAATGAACATCAAACGCCACCATCAGACTGCAGAACTTTTTGCATCTAATTCAACAGAAGTGCGTCCTTCTTCATAGTAGCTTCCTATACAAAAACATCAGCACAATAGTGCTGATGTCAACACTATGAAATCGTATTAAGATCCCACCAAAGATGGTCATGTGTCCGTCAACAAATATTTTTACTTAAACCTTACTATGACCTACTACTACTTTAGAGAAATTTTATTGTAAGAGTTTCGCCATGCTCAGCCTCTCCAACTTCGTCCAGAGGCCTAAAGTACTTTGCTTGTCAATCATATTAAGCACAAAATTGTTCATTAAAAGATAGACGATGGTGCTAGTGTCACACTCTTTTAGGTCCTACTCGTGATCCTTTTATCACTTGACTTTATGGAGGCCTTGTAGTACGAACAAATCATTGATCCTTCTCTTCCATATATAAGCCAGCTTCTTGAAATTCTCAATCTTGAAACAGCCAACTAGCGGCATCATCTTTAGTGAGATTGCCGATTGTAAAACTTAGCCAAATACAAAAACTAATACTGGAAATAGAAGAAACCATACAAGCATGAGACGCAAGGAACTTACATCCTATGGCCAATTGTCCCTAATCCAAGGCTACATGGAGTCTACGTGGATATTATATGATCGACACAAACTTTCAGTGTCCTCAAATACAAAAAAGAAAAAGAAAAGTGTCACAAGAGAATCGAGACTTCTAGACTTTTGTTTCTAGCAGATGTTAGTGGAGTATCACATATAGATATATAATCTTCAGCTTGTCTTCTCTTCTATACGTAACTGTGTCAAACGATTGATTAGCAATATGGATGTGACAAAGTGCAACACGTATTAACAACTAATGGTTTGGCATAGCATATGCAGGTCTGTGGTGGGTTTCGTTGGCACCCCTGTGCCCAACAAGAAAATGCAGATATCGCAAAATCGTTAGCCAGTAGGCCATGAGGATCATCTGCATCCATGCAATGTAGATAGCTAGAACCTACTACAAAGGGTAAAGTGCAAAAGAAAAAAGAAATTTTTATTTTTGCAAGATTCACACTTTTCGGAAGAAAAAAAACTCGTAGTTTAAAAAAACCCTTCTAATTTGTACCCAAATTGAATGACGATGTCAACGGACCGTCAATTTACCGTCAACAAGTCTTATTTGGGTTATTTACGCAGGAAAGAAAACAAACTAACAATATACAAATATGAAGCATAGTGGGAACAGAGTGGAACATGGAAAAGAAAGTGGAAACAATGATAAAATATGAAGTGTGTTGAACCTATATATAAAAGGATGATAAGACAATTACAATCTTTAATGGTCACGTACATGAGTATTTGGATGTTTTAAGAATTTTTTCTAACGTTCAAATTGCAACCGCTAGTGAACGGAGGGGCTAATTTGACCAAAGTATCGAAAACGCAAGGTTTTAATCGATTAAAAAAAAAAATCTATTGAGTCTTTTTTGCGGAAAGTGTGAATCTTGCGAGGGGATTTTTACATATGAATCCATACCACAATGGGCTGTCGGATTTCACTTTATGCAAGACGAAGGAAAATAGTGTTACCCATCCTTCTCGACGAGCACGACGCTCGAGATGTCGTCGGGGGATCTCCCCGACCTCCGCAGGAGCTTCCTGCCGGATTCGCTCTGCAGCGCTTCGTACCTAATTCTCCTGCTCAGAATTTACAACATACATACATACATATCAACATAGCTCTCATGGGCTATC
Organism: Iris pallida; assembly: GCA_029216955.1. Taxonomy (NCBI): domain Eukaryota; kingdom Viridiplantae; phylum Streptophyta; class Magnoliopsida; order Asparagales; family Iridaceae; genus Iris; species Iris pallida. The sequence goes on along the minus strand of JANAVB010028196.1, from coordinate 9,919,786 downwards.
ATTCTTACTTCAATTAGCTACCACGGATGAATCAAAATTACTTGTTCTTGTCGTTGTCGCGAACAAACCGGACACCTCCGTTGCAGAGATTGCACACCCCTGCAAATTTTGGGGAAAATTTTTTTATGTATTATTTATTTAGGCGCAGGTTAGTGGAGTGAGTGAGTGGAGTGGAGTACCGTCGAAGAGCATGATGGGCCTGGTGTCGTCGCCTCGGAAGAACTCCGCGTCGGTGCTCTTCGTCCAGTCGACGGAGGAGGAGGCCGCACGCGGCGTGCGGGTCCGTCTAAATTGCGCCGGTGGCGGTGCGCCGGATGCAAGCGGACGGAGGAAGAGAGCCATAGAGGGAATTTGGGGGTCGGGGAGGAGTGAGTGACTAATGGCCGTTGGGTTTTGGGGCCGGACAATGCAAGTGAGTAACAAACACCACACGCGGCGTCAATTGAGTCACAATTATATATTTATCAGAAAAATTTCGTAGAAAACATTGAAATTAAAATAGAAATTAGGCTGAAAGTAAATAGTTTGTTAAAATACAAAATGAGAAGAAAAAAAAAATTGTGATGCCCACCGTAACGCAGGAACGCCCTGGTTCAGGGCAGTCCGGATGAGAGCCCACGGCCCTAGACGAAAGGGACACCAACATAAATTTATCTACAATAGAACTAGTATGTATCATGTGCCTCTTCTCACAAAAAATAGTGTGCCATAGTGGTTGCAATATCATACTTTTATTTTAGCGGTCCTTGGTTCAAATCGATGGCAACAAATTTTTGTTATATTTTATCACGCCCCAGAACCAGAATACTGGAGAGCGGGGGAATGACTCAGCCAGCTACGTATTACGGGTAGATGAATACCGTATAATACGATCAATGCTGTCTACAAGACGAGGGGGTGCAGACTACATGAAAGTCTCCCTATGGTCACTTCACATCTATTGTCTCAATCATTCGAACAAGAAACAGAAATAGAGAACATGTAAGATGAAGCAGTAAGGCGTCCCAAACGCTTAACCAAAATGTTCTTGATATCTGGCTTTACAAAACATAGCCAGATGATGTAGCAAAATATACACAATTGTTTATCAGCTGCAGCCTGACTTTAGTTACAATTATGTAAAAGTAAATACAAGACAATCCGACTAACATGTCGGTGCCAAACGGCAAGGTGTAAAGTAGATAACAAAACGAACGGGAAAGTAAAAAACCCACTCGAGTCCTCCTGCGATCATCCCTCTAGTGTTGACCATCTTGGAGGTAGAAATAAGCTGAGTCCTCGGAAACCGGCTCTAAATCTGGCCATGCAAAACCAGAGAGGTTAGACCTCTAATAGCAAGTACCGCAAGGAAGCACGATATGAGGAGTAAAACCAGTAATAGGAAACATAATAAATAGATCTCTGTTGACTACTGGGATTCATATCACATCACGACATTTCGAACCAACTTCCCAACCAAACAAGGACAGAAGTTGACCCGTCATGTCCTGATATTCCGATCATCTTAGTTAGTCATCAGAGTAGAGACAGTATACAAACAAATCAATTTAAACGGCCATGCAACTACTACGGCTTGCTACTGTGAGTTCCAAGTTATCATGGAATTATGCAATGGGGATTCCTCAGTTCTTACTATGTGCAAGCAATGCTAGTTTACCCAATCAATCAATTGCGCCAATCATGAATTAGACGAGTCCCAACGGGACGCCCGTCATCAATATACAATATACAATAAATAATATAACCAGATTTCGCTCCCTGCCCGTGTGGCAGATTGCAGTATCTGTGGGAACCAGCCGACCTGTCGGGCACTTAATAGTCCCAAGAGGGCTGTCATGTAAGAACTCAGGAATCCATTCTCTCCATGCAATCATTATTTTATTTGACTTAATAGTCTCTATGTTGAGTGAAATCCCATGCCGTGGATCATGGTCATTCAAAATGAGTACTGGTGTACGGGGTACGATATGCACAACTCTACAACGATACCCGTGCGGTTAGGTTGTAGGTCTTACATAGCGTAATACAACAATCAAAACTAACCACGGAATAATCATGCCTTGACCATAAAGTACACATGCTGCTTTTGTAGAAAAATAAATTGAAGCCTGCACATGCCTGTATGCCAATATTCGGGATCGGCTAATCGATTGCAATAGCTCATAATCCATATGGACGTGTCTCATTCATTCAATTCAATAAGACGACTAGTCAGTCTCTTAGTTCCAACTAGGAACGCATGATCAATTATTAGTAAAGTTAACAATCAATGTTAATTTGTAACAAGGCATGAAAGTCAAACTATTATTTAGTATGGTCGAGTCTACAACTCTCAGGATTAAATTCCAGTCATACTGGGTATCCATAAACCAATCAAGACACAGGGTACGTTCTACACAACCATATGTATTAAAAAAATATTAACATGCCAAGATTATCGAGTTCATGCAAAAAGGCTTAAGAATATAATAGAAGAATTATCATGCCACCATTAAATGAATAAATTATAGAGCAATAGAAGCACCAAGGTTAGATTACGCCAAGGTTGGTCTATGCCCAAGTTTTTACGCTAAGGCCAACAAGTTACGCCAAGCTTTACGCTGTGGCAAAATACGCGCGCAAAGAACGTACGCATAAAAAGTAACGTTACGCGTAACTTATACGCGTAAGGGTCAAAGTGTATACATGGATGAATACGCGTAAAGGAAGTATGCGTAAAAAGTAACGGAACAAGTTGCGCGTAAAACTCGTTTTACGCCGAGCCAAGGAGCACGCGTAAAAGAGCTACGCGTAAAAACAGGGTTACGCGTAAAAAGATTGAGTTTACGCCTGAGACACTGCGCTCGTAAAACATCGCACGCGTAAAAAGTAACGTGCGTAAAAAGTAAAGTGTTACGCCTGAATGAATACGCGTAAAAAGGGATACGCCAAGTTAAGTAGACTTTGCGTAAAAATATGTTCACGCTGACACGAGTGATCGTGGGCGTAAAAAGCTGATGCTACGCGAGCACGTATAACATGAGCGTAAAAATTCAGCACTACGCGGGCACGTGAAAACGTGAGCGTAAACTCAATACTACGCTTGCACGTATAACGTGAGCGTAAACTCAATACTACGCTTGCACGTATAACGTAAGCGTAAAGTTCCTCCCGAACTCCAATTCCTATGGAACCTTCGTTCCAAGCCAGAAATGGGGTTCCCATGGTTCAGAATGGCGTATAACACCACCTCAACAAAACGGGAATGAACAAAACTTGGGAGTAAGGAAGTTAACAGATCAAAACCACTAAAAATCAGAAAAATAGTAACTCTAGATCTACTAAGAATAAGACTTCAAAAATGAAAAATGCCAAGTTCTAAACTCTCTTAGGATCACAAAAGGGAGATAAATGAACCATAAAAATATGGGTTCTCATGTGAAGCAAGATGTACTTGCCTACGGTTGGTAGGTGGAGAGAGTAATGAGGAAGAAGAAGAAGAGTAATGGTGAAGGAGAGTAATGAAGAGAGAGAAAGGGTGGGCTTTAAATGGAAGGGGTGGTGGTAGGTGGGGGTTTGTTTCGGTTCATGTTGAACCAACATACTAATCCAATCCAAGCCGAACCCAAAGTATAGCTAAAGCAGAGTATAAAAGCAGAAAATAAAATACAGAAATAAAATTACAGAAAATTAATTTGCGTAGATTAAAAAAATTTAAATACAGGATAATACATGATAAATATTAAATAAATACATTCAAGTAGTACATGCATAAAAAATACGTATTCTGGGAACGGGAAGTGACATCTCTACCCTCCTTAGAAAAATTTCGTCCTCGGAATTTCAAATCCAAGCAGGATAGAAATATCAAAACTAAGCTAATCTAGGTACAAGAAACTTGAGCAAGCAATCATTCTTCAATGCTAACTAGCAGATAACATATCTATATTAACAATCTACGATATCACGTAGTTCTATCCATAGGGTGACAAGCATGAGGGGTTAAGACAATCAAGGTACACGGGAAGAAATATACCTTGTGAGTCAAACAGATGTGGATACCGTGATCGGATATCATCCTCACGTTTCCACGTTGACTCTCCTAATGAGTGATAACCCCAAGCAACCCGGACAAGGCTAATTGTTCGGTTCTTGAGTATCTTCTCTCTTCGGTCCAAAATGGACACCGGCTGCTCCTCGTAAGACAAGTTGGTACCAACAACCAACTCAGAATGATCAAGGATATGGCTTGGGTCCGATACATACCTTCGCAACTAAGATACATGAAATACGTCATGCACCTCTCGTAACGAAGGTGGAAGGGACAAACGATAAGCAACATCGCCTACCCTATCAAGGATAACGAACGGTCCTACGTATCGCGGACTCAACTTTCCGCGAACGCCAAATCTAATGATCCCACTGGTAGGTGAGATCCGTAGGAACACGTGGCCCCTAACATAAAACTCTAGCGGCCTACGATGCTGGTCCGCCCAATGACGATGTCGATCTTGCGCAACTCGAAGTCGCTCCCTAATTCCCTTAACCACTTCAACTGTTTGAACAATCATCTCTGGACCTAACATCTTCCTCTCCCCGATCATCCCATGCTAGTGGCGACCTACACTTCTTACCATATAGTGCCTCAAATGGCGCCATCTGGATACTGGCTTGATAACTGTTGTTGTATGAGAACTCAACTAAGTGCAGGTGGCTTTTCCAAGATCCTCCAAAATCCAGAGTGCAAGCTCGCAACATATCTTCCAAAGTCTGAATTGTCCTTTCTGATTGCCCGTCCGTCTGTGGATGGTAAGCCGTGCTAAATTTTAACTTGGTGCCTAGACTATGATGCAAGCTTTTCCAGAAATATGATGTGAAACGGGTATCTCTGTCTGACACAATCTGACAGGGACTCCATACTGCCTGACTATCTGTTGCATATACAACTCTGCCAACTTTTCTGTAGATTGCCCTACTCTGAAAGGAAAAAAATGCTATCTTTGTAAGCCGGTCCACTATTACCCAAATAGCATCTTTACCACTTGGCGATCTTGGTAAACCGGTCACAAAGTCCATTGTGATGTGTTCCCACTTCTATTCCGGGATAGGAAGCGGTTGCAATAATCCAGCTGGCCTCTGCTGTTCTGCCTTCACTTGCTGACATATCAAGCAATGGAAAACAAACCTAGCTATCTCCCTCTTCATCCCGTTCCACCAGAAGTGCTGCTTGATATCTTGGTACATCTTGGTCCCTCCAGGATGTATAGATACTGAGAACTGTGAGCTTCTGTCATAACTTCCTGTCTGATATCTCTACTAGGCACGCATAGGCGCGATCCAAACCTAAGTGTACCATCTCCATGAATTTTCATCTCCTTCCTGAGCCCTGTCTCGCATTCTGCCCTAAGCTTCTGAATCCTTGGGTCCTGTGCCTGAGCTGCCTTGATCCTATCTACCAAGTCAGATTGGACTTGTAGACTACCAGAACTCCTACATCATTAGGAAGTATAACTTCTATGCCAATTTCCTGAAGGTCTTCTAAGATATGCTTCTGTGTTGTCAACATAAATGTGTCGTCCCTTCTGCTGAGAGCGTCTGCTACCACATTAGCCTTGCCTGGATGATACTGAAGCTCCACGTCGTAATCCTTGATCAGTTCTAACCATCTTCTATGTCTCATGTTTAGCTCCTTCTGAGTAAAGATGTACTTCAGACTTTTATGGTCTGTGTACATGTCCACTCGGTCACCATATAAGTAATGCCTCCATAGCTTCAAAGCAAATACTACTGCCGCCAACTCCAAATCATGAGTTGGGTAATTCTTCTCGTGGTCCCGAAGCTGCCTAGATGCATATGCTATCACCTTCCCGTGCTGCATGAGGACACATCCAAGTCCTTTACCTGACGCATCATAATATACAGTAAAACCTCCGGGTCCAACTGGCAATGTAAGAATGGGCGCTGATATCAACTTCTGCTTCAGATTCTCAAATGATAACTGGCATTCTGCCGACCAAATGAATGGCACATCCTTCCGTGTCAAGCGGGTCATGGGTGCTGAAAGTCTTGCAAAATCTGACACAAACCTTCTGTAATATCCTGCCAATCCCAAGAAACTCCGTACATCAGCTACGGTCTTGGGTACTGGCCAACTCTCTACTGCTTCTACCTTCTTGGGATCCACTGCTACTCCAGCTCCTGATATGATATGACCCAAAATGAAATGTGATCCGTCCAGAACTCACACTTGCTGAGCTTGGCATACAACTGGTTCTCCCTCAGAACCTGCAACACTTTTCTGAGGTGGTCTTCATGCTCCTCTTCACTAGCAGAGTATACAAGAATGTCGTCGAGAAACACCACGACAAACTGATCTAATACGGCATAAAGATGCGGTTCATCAAATCCATGAATATTGCTGGAGCATTGGTCAAACCAAACGGCATTACCAAGAACTCATAATGCCCATACTTCGACCTGAATGCTGTCTTGGGAATATCTTCCTTCCGAACCCTCACCTGATGGTACCCTGAACGAAGATCTATCTTGGAGAAAACTCTAGCCCTGCTCAACTGATCAAATAAGTCGTCGATCATTGGTAGTGGGTACTTGTTCTTTACTGTTGTCTCGTTAAGCTTCCTGTAGTCAATGCACAATCTGGATGATCCATCCTTCTTTCCCACAAGTACCACTGGTGCTGTCCATGGCGATATGCTAGCTTGGATAAACTTCTTCTCCTTCAGTTCCTCTATATGTTGATATACCTTAGCCTGCTCCGAATTCGTCATTCTGTAAACCCGATCTGATATCGGTTTAGTCCCAGGTGCCAATTCTATACTGAACTCAATATCTCTAACCGGTGGCAGACCGGAAAGTTCTTCGGAAAATACGTCTAGAAATTCTTCAACTATTTTCGGAACCTGAACTTCTTCCATTGCCGTTTTACTCCCCTGCTCTTGCTGAGTTGCCTCTGATCTGACTAAGGTGAATCTCTTCATGCCTGGAATATCAAAAGATACACTCCCACTACGACAATCTATTGTCGCATGACTGTCTTTTAGCCAGTCCATGCCTAAGATAACGTCGAAATTTCCAACAGGAAATTCTATCAACCGGACGGGTAAGGAATGCCCGCAAACTACAACGCTACATGCTAGAATAACTCTATTAACTTCTACGAGCCCATTACCAGTGAGTATATTCAACCTCCCTGGCAATGCCTCGAACTCCATTCCTAGCCGTGTCGCAAATTGTGCAGATATAAATGAGTGTGATGCTCCCGAATCAAATAATGCTACTGCGGGATATGAGGCGACGAGAATGTTACCTGCTACAACATCCTTCGATGCTAATGCCTCCTCCAAGGACAGAGTGAATGCCTGCCCTCGACCTCCTTGTTGGTTCCCATGTTGTGGCCTAGCCTGGTGCTGCTGCTGGCCCCTTCCTTAATGATGCTGGGGTGGTCTATGCTGATGTTGCTGCATCGGCGGTCCCTGCTGCCGAAACTGAGCCTGCGGCATTAACGGGCGCTGTGCCAACGGTCTTACTGCTACCGCTGGTCCTCGATACTGTCCTGCCCCTGGTGCTGGCAGAGCAGGAAACTGCTGCACTGGTCCTCCTGACCTCGAATTCATGGGACATGTGGTAATCCGATGATCTGGATTTCCACATATCAAACACAGTCCGTTCAATGCCCGACACACATCTCTAGTGTGCCCTATCTTTCCACAATAAGTGCAGCCCGCTGGGGGTTGCTGGTTCTTCCTTGGTTGTTGCTGCTGCTGCCTGGGTGGTGGTGCTGGCCCTCATATCGCCACATCGTGGATGCGAATGCCAGGGGATGGTACTGTTGTTCGGGGTGCTGCTCCCCTTCCTCCTTCCATTTGACTGTGGAATCTCTTCTGACCCCCAGTCCTTGCTGTGATCCTCTGAATGGTGATCTCATGCCTTCGAGTTGCCGTCAATACTTCGTCAAAAGTCTGGTAGTTGTGCCCCTCTATCAGTTGCAAGAGCTCAAGATGAAACCTTTGCTGGAACCTCATCGCCCTCTGGCGCTCCGTTGCTACCATTTCTGGGGCAAACCTACTCAATCTGCAGAACTCCGCTGCGTAAGCATCTACCGTCTTGCCGGCCTGCTTGAGGTTGATAAACTTCTGTTGTAGCTCAAACTGTGCCACAACTCCATAGTACTTTGTCTTGAACCTTGCTGTAAAATCGTCCCAAGCAACAGGACGTCTGATACCTACTTCCTCTGATTCCCACCAATCTCGTACGAGATCCTGAAGTAACAACTTCACTAGATCCATACATTCTTCTGTCGGCACCTTAACTGCTGTCAAATAGCCTCAATATCCTTAAGCCACGCATCTGCTGAAATGGCATCTTCCGTGCCCTCGAAATGGCAGAGGTTGTACTTGCAAAACCTGGTTGATGCTCCTGAATCTGGCCTCGCCCCTCTTTCCAATGCCGTCTGTAATCCTTGGTTGAGTAGTACATTCTGCTCTTGTAACTGAGCGTGCATGCGCTGCTGGGCTAACATCTGGTGTTGTTGAGTAGCCATCAATCCTCTCATGATCTCCAGAAGGGCCGGGGTTTCCACTTCCACAGGGGTAGACGGAACTATGGGTGGTGTAGGAACCTCCGGATACTACGGTCCAACTGCTGGTTCCACTATCACTTCTTCTTGGATAGTCTCTTGGGGTAGTACTGGCCCTTGTTGCTGACCAACCTGGTCAGGTTGTCCATGCTGCCCTTGTTGTTGCTGTCCAGTCCTGACAGATGCGGACGAGGTGCCCCTAAGAAAAGGGACAAGAGAACAATCAAACGACCGGACATGAAGGATCAATAAAGTCAAAGGATACTGGAATGTCAAGCTAGAGTTGAGAGTAACGAATCATGAGATCAAGGGGAAACATGTGTGATTGAGACATCCTATAAATCAAAACACCCCCAAGTCTGAAATCCAACCTGCGTGGGCCACCACTAAACCTTGTCACGTCCCAGAACCAGAATATTGGAGAGCAGGGGAATGACTCAGCCAGCTACGTATTACGGGTAGATGTATCGTATAATACGATAAATGTTGTCTACAAGACGAGGGGTACAGACTACATGAAAGTCTCCCTATGGTCACTTCACATCTATTGTCTCAATCATTCGAACAAGAAACAGAAATAGAGAACATGTAAGATGAGGCAGTAAGGCGTCCCAAATGCTTAACCAAAATGTTCTTGATATCTGGCTTTACAAAATAGCCAGATGATGTAGCAAAATATACATAATTGTTTATCAGCTGTAGCCTGACTTTAGTTACAATTATGTAAAAGTAAATACAAGACAATCCGACTAACATGTCGTACCAAACGACAAGGTGTAAAGTAGATAACAAAACGAGCGGGGAAGTAAGAAACCCACTCGAGTCCTCCTGCGATCATTCCTCTAGTGTTGACCATCTTGGAGGTAGAAGTAAGCTGAGTCCTTGGAACCGGCTCTAAATCTGGCCATACAAAACCAGAGAGGTTAGACCTCTAATAGCAAGTACCGCAAGGAAGCACGATATGAGGAGTAAAACCAGTAATAGGAAACATAATAAATAGATCTCTGCTGACTACTGGGATTCACATCACATCACGACATTTCGAACCAACTTTCCAACCAAACAAGGACAGAAGTTGACCCGTCATGTCCTGATATTCCGATCATCTTAGTTAGTCATCAGAGTAGAGACAGTACATAAACAAATCAATTTAAACGGCCATGAAACTACTACGGCTTGCTACTGTGAGTTCCAAGTTATCCTGGAATTATGCAATGGGGATTCCTCAGTTCTTACTATGTGCAAGCAAGGCTAGTTTACCCAATCAATTGCGCCAATCATGAATTAGACGAGTCCCAGCGGGACGTCCGTCATCAATATACAATATACAATAAATAATATAACCAGATTCCGCTCCCTGCCCGTGTGGCAGATTGCAGTATCTGTGGAAACCAGCCGACCTGTCGGGCACTTAATAGTCCCAAGAGGGCTGCCATGTAAGAACTCGGGAATCCATTCTCTCCATGCAATCATTATTTTATTTGACTTAATAGTCTCTATGTTGAGTGAAATCCCATGTCGTGGATCATGGTCATTCAAAATGAGTACTGGTGTACGGGGTACGATATGCACAACTCTACAACGATACCCGTGCGGTTAGGTTGTAGGTCTTACATAGCGTAATGCAATCAAAACTAACCACGGAATAATCATGCCTTGACCATAAAGTACACATGCTGCTTTTGTAGAAAAATAAATTGAAGCCTGCACATGCCTGTATGCCAATATTCGGGATCGGCTAATCGATTGCAATAGCTTATAATCCATATGGACGTGTCTCATTCAATTCAATAAGACGACTAGCCAGTATCTTAGTTCCAACTAGGAACGCATGATCAATTATTAGTAAAGTTAACAATCAATGTTAATTTGTAACAAGGCATGAAAGTCAAACTATTATTTAGTATGGTCGAGTCTACAACTCTCAGGATTAAATTCCAGTCATACTGGGTATCCATAAACCAATCAAGACACAGGGCAGTTCTACACAACCATATGTATTAAAAAATATTAACATGCCAAGATTATCGAGTTCATGCAAAAAGGCGTAAGGATATAATAGGAGAATTATCATGCCACCATTAAATGAATAAATTATAGAGCAATAGAAGCACCAAGGTTAGATTACGCCAAGGTTGGTCTATGCCCAAGTTTTTACGCTAAGGCCAACAAGTTACGCCAAGCTTTACGCTGTGGCAAAATACGCGCGCAAAGAACGTACGCGTAAAAAGTAACGTTACGCGTAACTTATACGCGTAAGGGTCAAAGTGTATACATGGATGAATACGCGTAAAGGAAGTATGCGTAAAAAGTAACGGAACAAGTTGTGCGTAAAACTCGTTTTACGCCGAGCCAAGGAGCACGCGTAAAAAGAGCTACGCGTAAAAACAGGGTTACGCGTAAAAAGATTGAGTTTACGCCTGAGACACTGCGCGCGTAAAACATCGCACGCGTAAAAAGTAGCGTGCGTAAAAAGTAAAGTGTTTACGCCTGAATGAATACGCGTAAAAAGGGATACACCAAGTTAAGTAGACTTTACGTAAAACATGTTCACGCTGACACGAGTGATCGTGGGCGTAAAAAGCTGATGCTACGCGAGCACGTATAACGTGAGCGTAAAAATTCAGCACTACGCGGGCACGTGAAAATGTGAGCGTAAACTCAATACTACGCTTGCACGTATAACGTGAGCGTAAACTCAATACTACGCTTGCACGTATAACGTGAGCGTAAAGTTCCTCCCGAACTCCAATTCCTATGGAACCTTCGTTCCAAGCCAGAAATGGGGTTCCCATGGTTCAGAATGGCGTATAACACCACCTCAACAAAACGGGAATGAACAAAACTTGGGAGTAAGGAAGTTAACAGATCAAAACCACTAAAAATCGAACAAATAGTAACTCTAGATCTACTAAGAATAAGACTTCAAAAATAAAAATGCCAAGTTCTAAACTCTCTTAGGATCACAAAAGGGAGATAAATGAACCATAAAAATGGGTTCTCATGTGAAGCAAGATGTACTTGTCTACGGTTGGTAGGTGGAGAGGTAATGAGGAAGAAGAAGAAGTAATGGTGAAGGAGAGTAATGAAGAGAGAGAAAGGGGTGGGCTTTAAATGGAATGTGTGGTGGTAGGTGGGGGTTTGTTTCGGTTCATGTTGAACCAACATACTAATCCAATCCAAGCCGAACCCAAAGTATAGCTAAAGCAGAGTATAAAAGTAGGAAATAAAATGCAGAAATAAAATTGCAGAAAATTAATTTGCGTGAATTAAAGGAATTTAAATACAGGATAATACATGATAAAATTAAATAAATACATTCAAGTAGTACATGCATATAAAAAAATACGTATTCTGGGAACGGGAAGTGACATATTTACATTTTTTACATTATGTATGGAGGGTCCGTTATAGAAGTTTTACCTCGGGTCCCCATCAGCTCAGGACCGGCCATGACGTAATGTATGGAACTTTATGCATCCCGTGTTGTATGTCATTTGGACCCATTGTTCCCAATTTTTACACACACACATTCCCACTCCTTCCCTATGGTTCGATTCCGAAATCTTTCGTCTAGCCAAGGAGGTTATCTCTCTTCTTGCTGATTACGAGAGCCAGTTGAGTTCGATTACAAAATAATAACTAAACACACTATTACCGAAGCTTAACGTTATTGAGTTTTGGACCGAGAAAAGAACTGAATCGAACCGAATAAGAGAATTCGGATGGTTTGAAAATAAAATGGGATCAATTCCTATTTTGAACATACAAATTTTCTTTTCGGATTTCGATTTCGCTCCAAAATCGAAAGTCGAATAAGACTTACTCAATTATATAATATCCTCAATCTTATGCTGAAAAAAAAAAGTGTATTTCCTTTTAAACAACAATTCTATGTATATGTATTTTAAAGTCCAACTTTGATAATTTAACAACAATTATATATATGTTTTTTTTAATTCCAACTTTGATAATTTAACAACTAGTCCAATTTTGAAATACAACGAAAGCATGTAATACATAATTTTTTAATACAGTTTTCACAATCCAACGTTGGTCCGACCAATTAAACAATAAAATAGCCTAAACGAATAAACAAAATTGGTTATCTATTCGATTTTGGTTACATCGTGACTAATTTCGGTTCGATTCGATTTTAGATATTTATAAGTTTGTTTTATTCGATTTTGACTATTTCTATTTCGTTCAAACCGAATATTCACTCCTACCTACTAGCGGGCTTCAGTTCAACCTCATAGTTTCATAGACGACTTTCTTACATTTTTTTGCAACATATTTTATATTTTTTTCACCTCCTTACTCTCACGTTTAGAGGTACCATTAATGGACCAAACCTCAACATGTTACAACTAAAATGAAGTTACTAAACTAGCAACATGTTTCATGTAAACCAGAAAGTAAGGCCACGTTTGGTTCGCAGAATCAAAATTTCATATTTTTGTGTGTGTATTTGAATATGTCAAAAAAAATAAGGAAAAAAGGAAAATAATTTTCAAGGGAAATAAAATTATAGGAAATAAATGGTTCCCCAACTAGATTCACTCTTCCATCCTTAATAATTTATTTTTCTTCCAATTTTCCATACCATTATAAACACGAAAAAGAAAAATAAATAAGAATATTAATTTTTAAAATAATAATTTCTTTTTTCTTCTTGAGAACCAAACGAGGCTAAAGGAGAAGCCAATGTATCATCTGTTAAATAAGTGATCGGCACCTGTAGGGGTGTGCATCGGTCGGTGGTCGACCTATTTGGTCCCAACCGAAGTCGAATCGAAGTTAATCGGTTTGAAAATAAACAAAACCGAACTAAACCAACCAAATGGTCGGTTCGGTTTTGAAATCGACCGACTTGGTTCGGTTTGGATCGGTTCGACTTGGTCGGTTTTGACCACATAAAAAAGGGACTATACTTCTATTTTTTTGTGAAACCTCAGTCAACTTGCACTTTGCGACAGTAAATAGAATTTATCAGCTTCAATTCAACTTGTGCTTTGCAGGTGGAAAAAAAATGCCAATTATACATAAAAATAAATCATATACATTCAACCAAAAGCCCCTTTCATGTGCATAGGAGCAATTAGAAAAGAATAGGAGCAGCCAGCACTCCTCTTTGAGACTAGAGAGAGAGAGAGAGAGAGCTCTTTCAACTTCAATTTAATAAATGGCTGTGATGTGAATAAATGAACTAAACCGATATAATACAACCCAATGATCCCATACCAACCGGCCAATCCTAATTATTTAACAAGGAATTTGTTCGGTTCGGTTTAGACGGTTTTTGGCATAACCAAACCGTGAACCGAACTGAATCGATCAGTTTTGAAAAAATTAAAGTCGAACAAAACCAACCGAACCATCGGTTCGGTTTAAAACCAATCGGTTCGGTTTGACTTGGTTCGATTTGATCGGTTTGACTTAATTGTGCACAGCCCTAGGCACCTGGCCCCGGACTGAGCTGAGTCGCACTTTTTACAAAGGTTGTCCCAGGAGATGAGATCGTGGCTGTTGGCCCGTTATGCATAAAATAAAATAAAATAAAATATTGTCTTTATACATAAAATTTAATTCTCACGAAGGTTGTCCAGGAGATGAGGTTGAGTCCACTATGCCTAAAATTTTAAATAGTTTCGGGCTTCATGCACAAAATTTAAATTTACACAAAATGGGGGTGTTGCGAGAATCGAACTCGCGACCTCTCGCACCCGAAGCGAGAATCATACCACTAGACCAAACACCCGTCACTGAAAATAAAATAAAATATTGTCTTTATACATAATTCTCACGAAGGGTGTCCAGGAGATGAGGTTGAGTGACTCGAGTCCGCCATGCATAAAATTTACACAAAACGGGGTGTTGCGAGAATCGAACTCGCGACCTCTCGCACCCGAAGCGAGAATCATACCACTAGACCAAACACCCGTCACGTTTGGCTTGTTTTTATATATTTATTTCATGCTAAAATCCGAAAAAATGGTGAACCAGCCAGTAACCGAAAAATCACCCGTAAAACCATTGCTTACAGCCATATGGTACTAGAAAAGCTGTAACGATTGTGGAATCGCATATGACTATTTGATTCACGGCTCAATTGGCAATTATCAATGCTATTCATTGTCCAGAAATATTAAATGATGACCTCACGACGATTTTAGGATTAAAGGTAATATATATTTTAAAAAAAATTATTTGTGATATTCTAATTTATTTTTTGAATTCTATCAAAAAAAAAAGTTATTTGTGGTGGATTCTCTAACATTAAAACGTGACACTGACCAGTGGCATAGCTAGAATTTTAATCTAAGAGGTGCAATACTTACTATTAAAATAATAAAAAATTATAATAATATATTTAAAATTCTAAAAATATTATATATTAATATTAAATGTCTGTCATAAACTATTACGATCATAATAATCATTCTCTTTGACAATAAGATCTTTCGAGACTTCATATAATCATATTCCAGAAATATGAATGATATCTTCATTGTCAACGACATCCAATATACGCCATAATATGTAAATGTTGTTTCCATTACTTGAATCCATATCATTAGGAGACCAAATACCAAGACTTACCGTTGCGCCAAGAGCCGCCCTTTTTTTTGCAAATGTTCTCAGTAGTTTGCAATTGCAGTTCGATATGTTTCAGATTAATACAAACAAGACCAGTACAAGCTATTCTTACTCTTAGTAAAGAATCTCATCTGCTATAAATAGCACCATATCTATACAATCAATGAGATCTTTTGAAGTTATGTTAAACGTTATATATCCATCCACAACAATCGAGTTCCATAATCAATCAAAATTGCACAACATTGTAGAGGAAAAAACACATAATGAAAGCAAACAACAATAAGATGACTAAATTTTTTATATCCAAAACAAACTATACAAATGATAAAAAGCAAGAAAAACATACTTTAACATAACCGCTATCAAGCTCGAGAGCTTTCCTGCAATCTTGTTTAACTTGGTACCACTCTCTACCAAAATCCAATTAACAAAAACTGACAGAAAGACAACATTCAAGAAGAAGAAGAAGAAGGTTAATGTTATAGTACTAGAAAGTATCTGAGCTTGCTTGTAGGAACTATTAAGGTTGCTTGAAGGAACTAGGTGAAGTACCTATGAGTCTACGACCCTCCCTCTTTCATGTACTTGTTCTATCTTTTTAAAGCAAAGACATCTACATTACCTGACCGAGTAATGCTACAGTTACAACCAAATGCTTACAACCCTTTTACAACCTTAACCTATTGCTGACGTGTGGGCCATGACCCACATGTCAGCAAATGGATGAGTGGTTGTAAGAATTTGGTAGTAGATTTAGCATTATTGTTACCTGATATGACTCTCCCTCTTTTCTATATATAAAGTTTCTAGCCATCTGATATGACTCCCTATCTTTAGTCTTTCCTGTAGGCTTTGATGTAAGCCTGTAACCTACCAAGAAGACAACAACTCAGTAATGCCTACATATATACTTTTAAAAAAAGAAGAAATTTTAGGGTTGTAACCCTAAGTAGGATCTAAAGAAAGTTACACGTACAACGATGACTCGCGTCTAAGATAACCTCTTGAGTCTAGGAATGTTTAGAAGGGTAAAGTGCAAAAAAACCCCTCGTTAAATATGTGCCTTTTGCACTAAAAGACCCCATGCTCTTAAAATACCCAAAAGTATGAAATATGCTCATTTTGTGCCCAAATAACAATTTTACCCCTCCCTCCCCCCCTCCTTCTTCGGCTGTGTTCGCCGGCGACAGAGGCGGAGGGGAGGGTGGGCGGGGGGAGGGGGGGTCGCTCGCCGGCGAGGAGGGGCAGGGGGTCGGGGCCGGCGAGGGAGTCGGGGGTCGGAGCCGACGAGGGAGCGGGGGGGTCGGGGCCGGCGAAGGAGGAAGAGAGGGGGGGGGGAGTCGAGGCCGGCGAGGGAGGAGGAGGGGGGGTGGGTCGGGGGAGCGCTGGCCGGCGAGGAGGGTGGGGCTGGGGGCTCGCCGGCGAGGGGGGGAATCGGGGGGGTCAGGGGGATCGCCGGCGGGGGGTGGTCGGGGGGGGGGGGGGGGTGGGCTGGGGGATCGCCGGCGATTGGGGGGGGGCTGGGGGATCGCCGGCGATTGGGGGGGGGGGATCGCCGGCGCGCCGGCACTACCAAAATACATGGATTTACCGACGGCCTTATCCGTCGGTATTCCGTCGCCAAAAATAAATACCGACGGATTACCGACGGATATTTTGGTAAAACAGCCGTCGGGAATAACCTCGTCGCTAAAACATATCCGTCGCTACTCCGTCGCTCAGCGACGACTTAGCGACGGAATACCGCCGGCTCATTTAAATATATATAGCGACGGATTACCGACTAGCTTTCGTCAAAACATGTATCAGGATATAGGTTTAGCGACGGAATACTCCGTCGCTAAAGAGTCGGCAAAACCGTATCAGTGATTTTCTGATACGCAATATCCGTCGCTAATCCGTCGTAGATTTGTCGGTAAAGCGTATTAGCGACAAAACATCCGTCGCTAACAGCAAATTTATGGACATCAAACAGAACTAGGTCGACGGACATTCCGTCGCTAAACCGTCGCTCAATGTAAAATCCTACAGATAGCGACGGATATTACGTCGCCAATCCGTCGCTTATTGAAATGCTCCAGGTAGCGACGGTTTTTCCGTCGCCACTTCGTCGCTAAACTCAGTTTTTCCAGATAGCGACGGACTATCCGTCGCTCAGTAGTCGCCAGTCCGTCGCTAACTTCTAATTTTTGAAAAAAAAAATACTGCAAACAGACTCTTTCCTGTTTGTACAACACATCCAACACAATATCAAACATGCAAAATATCCATATACAACACCATATATCCATATCCAACACGAATATCCAACGTATCCAATATCCAACACCATATATCCATATGCAAAATATCCATATCCGACACCAATATCCAACGTATCCAATATCCAACAAAATATTACCAACACAATATATCCAATATCCAACATTAAATTATCCAAACATAAAAAAATATTCGAACATACAATGTATCCAAATGTCTACAAAAATTTCGGCAGCACCTCCATTGTATATCAGATCATCGCTTATAACCCAGCGTAGGTATATATCCAAAAATCACATAGACGAAATATGCACATACGAATTTAATGCACACCAATTATCCAAGAAAAGACATCAATTATACTGAAGAGTAACCTAATATCCGTCGTTATACTGAAAATTTATCTTCAAGTGTGAGAACGGATGGCTCAGAATACACAACCCAAAATTCATTCTAGCATACATTAGTGTGAATCATCTATGTTCTGTACATATGGTGTAGTATATGATCTTATCGTATATAGTATTTGAAGAACGTAACAGAATCAAGATGAACTCACATAATGTAATACTAAGACATCATCTACTACTATATAAGATATAGTGATAGGTTGTCGTATCATCATTGCCGAGGGATGAGGGTCGGAGGACAGTCAACTTATCTACGGCTACATAGTTTCTGCCTCGCCAGTCGAATGGCTGCAGGGACTATATATGTCCTGATCATCATGTCGTACCGTAGATTAATGCAAATGGAGCTGGAAACAAAATACAGAAACCAAAAAACAAAATACAGAATCCAATCCCTGGGTTCGCCGAAAATACAAAACACAGAATCCAATCCCTGTATTTTAAGTGTGAGAACGGATGGCTCAGAAGACAACCAAACCGGAGAGGATACTCCAAGAGATACATCTGAGTAGGACGTATACTCTGAGAGATCACCCTTACAGAAATGATATCAGTAGTGGTATCGAATGTTGGAGAAGATATTATCACAGTATACGTCCTCTCCTCCACGATGGCTCTAGACCCATCTGCTCGTCCCTGCTTCCATTCTTCTTGTTTGACTCTCTCAGCCACACATGATATCCAGCTCAAGTGTAGAGTAGGCGGAAAAGAAGGGGACAGGAATAGGAGGGGGAAGCAGCACACCGGCGGCATGACCCGGAGGAAGTACAGAGGTTTTCTTCAACATACGTAGGAGAACTATAAGGATATATGTAAACACAACATACCACCTTGTCAAAGACCCTAAATGTGACAACCATGTTACCGCGGTGTCGGAAGACTAACATGTCATAATTTTATAAGCCGTGTGTTTTGACATAATCCTCCCAACCGGATTTCAGTTCTATGTAATAATGTGAGATTACGACACAGGAGGAAAGAGTTGGGATGATTATGTCAAAACACACGGCTTAGAAAATTATGACATGTTAGTCTTCCGACACCGCGGTAACATGGTTGTCACATTAAGGGTCTTTGACAAGATGACATATTGTGAAAAGATATATCCTTATAGTTCTCCTACGTATGTTGAAGAAAACCTCTGTACTTCCTCTGAGTCATGCCGCCGGTGTGCTGCTTCCCCCTCCTATTCCTGTCCCCTTCTTTTCCGCCTACTCTACACTTGAGCTGGATATCATGTGTGGCTGAGAGAGTCAAATAAGAAGAATGGAAGCAGGGACGAGCAGATGGGTCTAGAGCCATCGTGGAGGAGAGGACGTATACTGTGATAATATCTTCTCCAACATTCGATACCACTACTGATATCATTTCTGTAAGGATGATCTCTCAGAGTATACGTCCTACCCAGATGGATCTCTCGGAGTATCCTCTCCGGTTGGTTGTCGTATCATCATTGCCGAGGGATGAGGGTCGGAGGACAGTCAACTTATCTACGGCTACATAGTTTCTGCCTCGCCAGTCGAATGGCTGCAGGGACTATATATGTCCTGATCACCATGTCGTACCGTAGATTAATGCAAATGGAGCTGGAAACAAAATACAGAAACCAAAAAACAAAATACAGAATCCAATCCCTGGGTTCGCCGAAAATACGAAACACAGAATCCAATCCCTGTATTTTAAGTGTGAGAACGGATGGCTCAGAAGACAACCCAACCGGAGAAAGTACAGAGGTTTTCTTCAACATACGTAGGAGAACTATAAGGACGTGCTGGATTAGTATAGACTATTTCGAATTAGTATCGTGGAAGGTTTAGTAACAATTGTACTTGAATTTTAATTTGGATGTGAAAATCTGTATCGTAAGCCAAACTAAACATAATCAGTTCTATTTCACATGCTTAATTGTCAAGTATGGGAACGAATAGCTCAGAACACAACCCAAAATTCATTCTACATGAACTCACATAATGTTTACAGTCTTGGTCTCAACTGTCTTCGATTCTATGATCCCATGTCTTAGGTTAAATAAATCACTAACCTCATCACGGTGGGTCTTGGTGTAGCACTCAAATGTGGGGCACCCGTAAATTCGCCGAGTTTTTAAATCATCGACATTGAGTTTTAAACCCTCACGTAGCCTTTCTGCTTCACTTCTAGGGTCGAGCAGCATCTTCTTGCAAGCTTCGGTCTCCAGATACTTAGTGTCAAGATTCTGGACGCTTTCGTAGAGCATGTCAACGCATCCTAGCGCCAATTTACTCGACAGGAAATTGACACTAGGATGCGTTGACATGCTCTACGAAAGCGTCCAGAATCTTGACACTAAGTATCTGGAGACCGAAGCTTGCAAGAAGATGCTGCTCGACCCTAGAAGTGAAGCAAAAAGGCTACGTGAGGGTTTAAAACTCAAAGTCGATGATTTAAAACCTCGACGAATTTACGGATGCCCCACATTTGAGTTCTACACCAAGGCTCACCGTCTGTATAGTTCGGTTATTGGCGCTCGATGTCCCTGTGGTAAGGCAATGGATGAGGATATTGCGTGGGAGGGGGTTGCAGATGGAGGCAACAAGGATGGCGTGTTTGTGAAAGGAGGGAAAGGATACATAATCACAGACGATTTGCATGTAAGGCCATTCTATTCCATGGAGTCTGCGTTGTCTATTTTTCGAAAGCATGGGATCATAGAATCGAAGACAGTTGAGACCAAGACTGTAAACATTGGCCGCGATGAGGTTAGTGATTTATGTAACCAAATGTAGTAATCTTGTAATTTAAAGTTGGAAGAACATGCAAGTAGCCTTATATATAGTTGCTGCCTCCCCAGTCGAATGACTTAATTGCCAAGTATCGGAATGAATGGCTCATAACACAACCAAAGATTCATTCTAGCATACATTAGTGAGTTCATCTTGATTCTGTTACGTCCTTCAGATACTATATACGATAAGAACATAGATGATTCACACTAATGTATGCTAGAATAAATCTTGGCTTGTGTTCTGAGCCATCCGTTCTGATCAAGCATCTTCCTTCTCCTCTCCTCCACCATGGCTCTGAACCAATCTGCTCCTCCCTACTTCCCTTCTTCTTATTTAACTCTCTCAGCCACATATGACATCCAGCTCAAGTGTAGAGTCGGGAGAGAAGAAGTGGGCAGGAAGATGAGGGGGAAGCAGCACAGCCGGCGGCATGACCCGGAGGAAGTACATAGGTTTTCTTCAACAGCCGTAGGAGGACTATTTCTCCTACGGCTGTTGAAGAAAACCTCTGTACTTCCTTCGGGTCATGCTGCAGGCTGTGCTGCTTTCCCCTCATCTTTCTGCCCACTTCTTCTCCCCCGACTCTACACTTGAGCTGAATGTCATATGTGGCAGAGAGAGTCAAATAAGAAGAAGGGAAGTAGGGAGGAGCAGATTGGTTCAGAGCCATGGTGGAGGAGAGGAGAAGAAAGATGCTTGATCAGAACGGATGGCTCAGAACACAAGTCAAGATTCATTCTAGCATACATTAGTGTGAATCACCTATGTTCTTATCGTATATAGTATCTGAAGGACGTAACAGAATCAAGATGAACTCACTAATGTAATACTAAGACATCATCTACTACTATATAAGATATAGTGATAGGTTGTCGTATCATCATTGCCGAGGGATGAGGGTCGGAGGACAGGCAACTTTATCTACGGCTACATAGTTTCTGCCTCGCCAGTCGAATGGCTGCAGGGACTAATGCAAATGGAGCTGAAAAAATATGCATAAACCAACCAATATATAATGCGTGGCTGAGAGAGTCAAATAAGAAGAATGGAAGCAGGGACGAGCAGATGGGTCTAGAGCCATCGTGGAGGAGAGGACGTATACTGTGATAATATCTTCTCCAACATTCGATCCCACTACTAATATCATTTCTGTAAGGGTGATCTCTCAGAGTATACGTCCTACCCAGATGGATCTCTCGGAGTATCCTCTCCGGTTGGTTGTCGTATCATCATTGCCGAGGGATGAGGGTCGGAGGACAGTCCACTTTATCTACGGATACATAGTTTCTGCCTCGCCAGTCGAATGGCTGCAGGAACTATATTACCGCGATGTCGTAGTCCAATATAATCCAGAGATTGACACAGTTCTAATTCATATATGTAGTCCAATACAAATAGTCTAAAACAAAAACAACCCAATAAAAATAGTCCAATACAAATAAGTACTAATAGCTAATGCTTGCCACGCTGCTCACGCAAACGCTCAGTGATACTTTCACGCAACCACCTCCGAAAAGCGAGATTTTTGGTGCGAGGAGAGGCGTCGTCCCTTGCCAGGACTGCATCAAAAGCACTCTCGGCATTACTAGCTACCGGTGCTGGATGACTAGAACTCCCGGTCTCACTAGCAACCGGTGCCACTTCCTCCTCAACTGTAGGAGGAGCCACCTCAGCATTCACTGTTTTCTTCAAACGACGTGCTGCTCCTCGGGTCATGGGTGCCATCTGGTAAGTATATGTAACAGAATGTAAAAGAATGTAACAGCTCAAATTCAAAAACCAAAATCCCCATGCCAACATGAATCATAACATATAACTTAAACCCAGACATGACATAGGATTAAACCTAATGATTTAATCATCCTTAAATCAGTAAACACAAACAATGTACTAATTCTCAGTTTATGTGTCCGTGTGTCTGTGTGTCCGTGTGTCCGTGTGTGTGTGTGTGTGTGTCCGTGTGTCCGTGTGTGTGTGTGTGTGTCCGTGTGTGTGTGTCCGTGTGTGTGTGTTTGTCCGTGTGTGTGTGTGTGTGGGAGAGGAGGAGGCAGCTGCCCGCCCCCTCCCACCGCCCCCTCCACACCCCCCGCCCCTCCCACCGCCGCCCCTCACACCCTCCGCCACCCGCGGCCAGCCCCCCTCCACACATACCCCCCCCGCACCCCGCGGCCAGCCCCCGCCCCCATCGTACCCCCCCCAACGCTGCCCGCCCCCTCGATCCCACCGCCCCTCCACACCCCCCCCCCCCGCTCACGGCCAGCCCCCCTCCGCAACCCCCCCACCCGCGGCCAGCCCCCCCGCCCCCATCCCTCCAACGCTTCCCGCCCCCTCCCACCGCCCCCTCCACACCCCCCGCCACCGCCGCCCGCCGCCGCCACCCCGCCCCCCCGCACGCCGCCCCCGCAGCCCCCGACGCCCCCGGCCCGCTGCACCCACGACCACCGCACGCGCGCGAGAGAGAGAGAGAGAGCGAGAAAGAGAGGAGAGAGGAGACAGAGAGGGAGAGGGGAATACCTTTGGGAGAGAGAGAGGAGAGGGGGTCGCCGATCACCGCCGCGGGAGAGAGAGGAGAGGGGGTCGCCGATCGATCACCGCGGGGAGAGAGAGAGAGAGGAGAGAGAGTGAAATTTGGGGGGAATGAAAAAGTTCCTCCCGTCGTTTCAACTTAAGTCTGGAACGTAAATTTAGCGACGGAGTAGCGACGGATTATTCCGTCGCTAATGCGTCAGTAAATCTCGCGCGAGTAGCGACGGATTATTCCGTCGCTAAGTCGTCAGTAAATCTCGCGCCAATATTTTAGGCTTTTGCCGCCAAAATGTCCGACGTTCTAGCGACGATATAAAACCGTCGCTACATGGCCGACTACCTATCGACGACATAGCGACGGATATGGACATAAAAAAATAAAAAAAATTGTCCACTGCTTTCCATCGGTATTCCGTCACAAATCCGTCGGGGATCCGACGGTGATAGCGACGGAAAATGTCCGTCGCTAAATGGCCGTCGCTAAAGTACTGTAATTTGGTAGTGCGGCGCCGGAGAGGGGGGAGGGGTATTTTTGGTATAATTTTTTAAAATTTGGCTGGAGGGGCCTAATCGAGCGGATATATAATCTAAGGAGGGGTAAACTGACAAAAAATTCTAAAAGATCTTTTAGTGCAAAAGGCACATATTTAAAGAGGGATTTTTTGCACTTTACCCATGTTTAGAATTATGCATTTTCAAGTTATACTTATGGGTTGTCAACTCTGCTCTTAACCTATGTGAAATTCTTACTCAAAACTTTCCTTTACAAGATATATTGTTGTATTTTACTAGACAAAATTTTTACCATCTTTCAGAAACATATAATATTTACGTACATTTTAATGTAAATTTTAACGTGTTATGTACAGAATATTGACAAATTTGACAAAAATATATAGTAATATTTAATTAATCAAATTTAACTACGAATATAAAATAATATTTTTGTTTAAAAATAATTAAATTTTTAATATATTTTATTTGTAATGTGTCGATTCTCTTTGCCGAATAACAAGCGTCCACAGACCAAACCCGGTCCTTGTTAGCAATTCGACAAACAGTAAAAATTCAGAACGGTAAAAGTACGAGTATAAATCGGCCAAGTGCAAATAAAATACGTTCAAAAAATCGGTTAAATAAACAAAAAAAAAATATTGAGGTTAGAAAATTTACATTCTTAAATATATTGTCAAATTTGGTTAATTAAACATGTTTCTAGCACGTTTTTTGGGCCAAATTTTTAAATAATTTATACAGAACACGTTTAAAATTTTGCATGCTTAAAATTTACGTACTGATTTGGATCTGTCAAAAGTACGCAAGTATTATACGTTTATGAAACATACAAAAAAATTCGCGTATAATACGAGTTTTATTCGGGTGATTGCTAACAAGGGGCCCGGTGTTCAAGCGTTTGGTTCGGCTGCTTTAATGGACTTAAAGTCCATTGATTGGACTGCGGAACAGTCCATGTCTCCACCGAAAAGTAATATTTCAGTTCTGCCCATATTTGCTTTGAAGTCCAGTGAAACTGGAGGAGAGAGAGTCGGAAACTCCGGAGAAGTGGGTGCTCTCCGAAAGTTGGATCTGTTGGTGCTTTCTTTACATGGAGAGAGCTTGCTCTCAACATGCCTTGTAAAAGTTTAGTCCCACATCGAAAATGTACCATGAGTTATCTCAACATATACTTGGTTGTGTTGTTGAGAGATACACATGGGGTGGTGACCCTAAGGAGGGAACCATGTGGGTGATTTTACTAGGAGGTAGAATAAGGCTCCAAGGATTAAGCATTAATGCTTTTGTCATTTTCTTGGATTAATTCTACTTGGAGCTAAGCCCCAAAGGGGCTTAGCGACTCGGACTCGGACTCGGGCTCATGGGCTCTTTGGGCGTAATATGGCATTTTGTTGGCACACTTTACACTTAGCACGTCAGCAGTCATGCGGCTCATGCGGCCAGGCGGCTGCTGTTGCTACCGCATGGAGGGCTCCGCTGACTGTGCAGGCTACAAGTCAGTTATTGATTCAATACAATTAATTCAGATCCATTTTTGTGGGATTTGAATTAATTTTTGCTATCTTTGTGGGATTTGAATTAATTTCGTTGCTATCTTTGTGGAATTTGAATTAATTTCATTGCTATCTTTGTGGAATTTGATTCAATCTTTCCATAACTGAAGAGGCGGCTAGGGTTTCCACCCTCTCTCTATATATACTCTCTTCTGGCCTCCTTTGTGGTTGACTACGAATTTTATAAGTCAGAAAAGAGAGAGAGGGAGCTGCTGCCGCCATTGCAAGTCCATCCGAGGAGTCAGAACATATGTGACTTCGAGCGTTCCACAAGTTCTTCAACTTGCTGGTGCTTGAAAGCAATTCGTGTAGGGCGAATCTTGCTTTGAGCAACGGTGTTTTGACACCCAGCAAATTTTTTCATCTCATCTTTCTCTAGATTATTGTAACTCGTTCTGTCCCAATTGCAACACGTTTGCAAGGAAGAACGAGAGATCTTCTCTTCTCTATTTTCCTCCTTCATATTGTAATCTGGCTATTTGGCTTTTGTATCATCGTAGATCTTGAGTTTGATCACTGCAAAGTTTTTGTGTGACTCTCAGATCTTGATTGCATCAGTTTTTCCATCTTTGGTTAAGCCCCGGGACTAACAATCTCAAAGCAAGATCCTTGTAGATGGAAAACATTAATGCTTTGCTCGTCCAATCGGACTACTGCAAGTTAAAAAAGTTCGATGGAGAGCATTATCAAGTCTGGAAGAGGAAGGTTTATCTAACTCTTCAACTCAAAGACGTTGATCATGTACTGTTGGAGGAAGAACCTTCTGTTCCAGACACTGGGTCTACTGTCGCAATCAATGCGGCTACCAAACTCCTGGCCAAATGGAGAAGAAGGGAAAATAGCATCTGCAGGCTTCTCATCCTGAATACTATGGAGGATTCCCTCGCAGAATCCTACTCGAAGAAGGAATTTGCCAGAGACATATGGGAGTCTGTGGAAAAACTGTATGAAGAAGACAGGAACATGAGCAAGATGTTGTGGTTGAAAATATCACAAATTGCTCTTTGAGGACGAGAAGTCCATGTTGCCACAGGTGAAAGAATTTCTGAAGCTGCGTCAGAAACTGGAAGACGAAGATATGCCCCTTCCCGACAAGTTTGTCCTTGGAGGGATCGTCTCAAAACTTTCTGCTGGATGGAGTACCTTCTATGCAAGGATGCTCAGAAAGAAGCTAGACATTAGCTTGGGAGATCTACTTCAAGAGATCCATGTTGAGGACGAGATGCGTTCCCAATAGAAGATGGACACTCTGTCCAAACAGTTGGCTAAGGCCAATCTAGTGCAGATGAGAGATCCCAAGGAGAAGCAGGCGGCTTCTCATCACAAGAAGAAGGACTTCACTAATCTAAAAGTGAAGGGTCCTTCATTCAAGCAACAGAAGTCCAAGTCCCACGTGACTTGTTTCAATTGTGGCAAGAAAGGCCACTACAAGAGTGAATGCAGATCCAAGCCTAAACAATCAGAGAAAGGTGAGCCTAGTAAGGTTTCATTGATTTCTAACATTGTTGCTATGATCGCACAGGTCACAACTGTGGGGGTTGACTCTGACTGGTGGATAGACACTGGTGCAACTTGTCATG
This sequence comes from Iris pallida, assembly GCA_029216955.1. NCBI lineage: Eukaryota > Viridiplantae > Streptophyta > Magnoliopsida > Asparagales > Iridaceae > Iris > Iris pallida. The sequence continues at coordinate 9,892,996 of JANAVB010028196.1, read as the reverse complement.
TCTGTTCTGGCAAGGAATGGTTCGTCACGTACCAGCCGATATCTGAGAAGGTTGTCATGGCAAACCAGGCCCAAACTGAAGTTCTGGTGATCGAGACTGTGGAGCTGAAACTCACTTCTGGGAACACTCTGACGCTTCAAGGTGTGAAACATGTTCCGGTGATTGCCAAGAACCTGATCTCTAGAAGCCTGCTCTGCAACGCAGGCTTGAGGATGGACATCAATGCTGGTCAGATGGTGATGTCCAAGAAAGGAACATACTTGGGAATGGCTTATCAAACCGAAGGAATCTTTAAAATTCAGCTTGTCAACCAGTTTAATGACATTAATGCAGTTGCATTTTCTGATTATTCTCTTGAGTTGTGGCATAATAGACTAGGACATGTTCATTGTAAAAGAATTAACAAAATATTTAGTCTAGGACTTATCTCCAAATGTGGGAGTAAGGTGGAGAAGTGTGAAGTGTGTGCTCAGACGAAGATCACAAGGAAACCCTTTCATCGGGTCAATCGAAGCACAGATCTTCTGGAGTTTGTACACTCCGATATCTGTGACTTCAAATATTTCTCCACGAAGGCCGGGATGAAGTATTTCATAACCTTCATCGACGACTTCTCAAAAATACGCGTTCGTCTACTTGCTCAAGACTAAAGACGAAGCTTTCGAGAAGTTCATAGAGTTCAGGGCCGAAGCTGAACGACAAACTGGACAACAACTTAAGAGGTTGAGAAGTGATCGAGAAGGAGAGTACAGGTCTCATGACTTTGCATCGTTCTGCAAAGAATATGGAATCATATGGGAGACTACTGCTCCATATTCTCCTCAATCCAACGGAGTAGCAGAGAGGAAGAACCAAACAATAACAGAAATGATGAATTCAATGGCTTACTGCAAGTCTTCCAAAATGCTACTGGAAAGAAGCTGCATTAACGACCACTTTCATCTGAATAGAGTGCCATATGCAACTTCGGACATAACTCCTCATGAACTCAGGTTCAAAGTCAGACCAAATTGAATGTCATTCGAGTGGGGGTGTCTGGCGTATGTGAAGCTCCAAGATCTGAAAATTCAGAAGCTGGGGTAAGGACTATGAAGGCGATCTTCTTGGGGTATGCCGAGAAGAGTGATGCTCGGAGATTTCTTGATATTGAGTCAAATCATATCATCGAATCTCGCGATGTTGAATACTTTGAGGACAAGTTTACAAAATGTGATGCCTGTTGTCCGTATTACGTATTTTTGGAATAGTGTACGTATTTTATCTTGTATTGTATGATTCCTTATTTTCTTTATGGCTTGGCTTGGTTTATTCCTGGTTCGGGTTGGCTTGGTTCGGTTTGGGATTGCTATTGGTTTATATGAACCAAGGGTGAACCCCCTACCTACTACCACCACTACCATTTATTAACCATTCTTCCTTCTCTCTCTTCACTCTTCTTTCATTTACTTCTTCACCTACCAGAGGGAGGAGAGAGGGTCTAGGCAAGTGCAACTTGCTTCATGAAGGAACCCCAATTTTATTGCTTCATTCTCTTCCTTACAGCATTTTAACTTACTTTAGTACTTGGCATTTTCACTTTCCATGGCTAGATTATTGTAGATCTAAGCTTAATCTTGTGATTTCTGAGCTTTGATGGTTCTATGTTGTAGAGAATTTCGTTCTACCCTATTTTGACCTATGGAAGTTCGGATTTGGGCTCCGGATGATGGAGTTATGGAGCTTGAGGACTTGGCTCTCATGGTGTTCTTCTTCTCGGAATTTTGGAGAAGATGAACTGTGCTTGACTTGACCGCATGAATATTTTATGCGGCAAGTGTTCTCTTGAGCCGCATGGCTGAAAGTACTTGAGCCGCATGAGGGTCGAACTCATCTAGCCGCATAACTCGCTCATTCCCAGCCGCATAATACTCTACACTTCTTGAGCCGCATGAGACGCCACCCTTTCAGTCGCATGCGCCCTCCCCTTCCTGGCCGCATGAGACCCACTTGACTTTGGCGCATATGCTTGTGGTTATTCATCCGCATGCGCCTTTGCTCCCGCAGCCGCATGAATGCTCTGACTTAGTCTCATGCGCCCTCTCTCCCGTTGGCCGCATGGGACTTTACTGTACCCAGCCGCATGAGAACTCTTTCCGTAGCCGCATGAACTTGGTCCACTTGTAGCCGCATAGGCACATGATCCCGCTAACCGCATAAGCGCATGGCTCCGCTCTTGTCCCTGCCGCATGGATGGTTGCCCCAGCCGCATGAGCTTGCCTTTCTTTCCGCCGCATAGACCCAATTCATATCAGCCGTATGGTCGCATGCGCCCTCCCTTCATGCTGGCCGCATGATGACTGATATCCTTAGCCGCATAGGCTTCCTTGGCCGCATGCGCCTGACCCTATTGAGCTGCATGAGCTGTTCTCTTCCCAGCCGCATGAGATCATTCCTGGCCGTGTGAGCCGCATGGCTCCCTATAGCCCTGTGTTTAATTAATTGCCCATGTCTTGGAACCCCTATGGTATATTTTATGCTCATTTTATATCCTTACGCCTTTTGTCCTGAACTTGATAAATCACGACTTGATTGACATGATTGAAATGACAATTGTACATGACATGGTGTGACAAGTAAATATGACATGACCTGATAGTGGCCCGTCGTGGCGCACTCTTGACCAGTACACTTGACATGAAAACCTGACATGATTATCTGATAAGCTGTTGCGACGGCTACCTGACATGACATGACTTGTATAAATAACCTGGACACCGTGGGCGATTGTGCTTGTACAAATAATCCAGTCCTGTCTTGCATCATGTCTAGGAGGGGACTCCTGAGTACCACGGTCAGGAGTACCTACTGAATTGGATTAAGGCTAATAACTAGATTAATACATTAGTCATAAAGAGATCTCCCAGCTACAGGCAATTTCGTTACCTGGGCACGCCTTGGGATCTGTAGCCTGCCGTCGAGTAGGGCACATTTCCAGCACACTGTCATGTGTTGCACCCTTCAAGCTACCTAAGGGTACATTCGTTTCCTGGACGATGTACCCACCTGAATTCAACTCTAAATCTTTCAACCCGGGTAACCTGGATGGACTGCAGGGCTTGTGGCTGCGGAAGATTCTCACTGCATCTTGCTAGTAACTTGGCCTGTGATAATCCTAGCTAGTTAAAGTAGCAAGCCGTACTCATTGCTTGGTCGTGATTGATTGAATGAGGAATAATCTGTCTAGCCTTGATCCTGTATAAAATTGTTACATGTTCTAATTTTCTTATAATTATCTTGCTGATAAATGGAAGAAACCAAGTTCGGTTCAGACGAAGGGTTACAATCCCGGTCCTTGTTTGGTTTAAGAATTGTAACCTGGTTATCTGACTGGTCCCATGGTTATCTTACCGTATATCCCTGTGATGTTATATTTCTCCAGTTTTACTATTATTGTCTATTTATGCTAATTGCTGGTTTTAGTTCCTAAGTGAAGCTTCCTTTGTGGCACTTGCTCTTTCTGGGATCTGACCCAGCTGGTTTTGTATGGCCAGATTTCGGAGCAGCTCCAGAGGATCTACCGCTTTTCCAGCCCGATGGTGAACACCAGACGTAACCAGGACAACGAGTGGGTTATTTTTGGCTCTTCCACTCTATTGTAAAAATATTCTTTTGAGGCATTTAGCCGACGAGCACCTGTTTAGCTCGATTGCATTTACTTACTGTCTGCCTACGGGCTGTAACATGATTGACAGATCCTAGGGTTGATCATGTATGACTAAACTCTTGCTAGTCCTAACATTTTGTAACGACTAGCTTCATGATCAGCTGAATATGTAATATTTGGGATGCCTTATTATTGTATATTTAATGATCATACATCTTGTGAATTACTTACTTGCTTATGATTGAGACACTAGGCTTGTTCATGACCATAGGAGACTGTTGGCTTGTAGTAAACCCTCATGTATCTAGACAGCCGTGACCGTATAGCGAGGTGGGTTGTACTTCAATATACGTAGCTGGCTATGTCTGCCCCCGCTCTCCAGTATTCTAGTTCTGGGGCGTGACACAAAAGACAAAAATATTGTTCTTTCGGACATTCCGAAAAATAATGTAGGTGCAAATGAGACTGAAATCTTATATGGACCAATAGTCCAAGAAGAAGCTGTTGTTGATGAAACAACTCTTATACCAGAACTCGTAGAGCCGTCAGCAAAGCGAGAGAGGAGACCTAAAGACTTCGGAGATGACTTTGTCACCTATCATGTGGAAGCAGATCTGTAATGTCCCAAATTCGTGATACGTATTTAGTGTACGTATACGTGTTTTAGACCCATATTTTATTTATTCATGGTTAGTTATCTTGGTTTATTTTGCATTGGCTTGGTTTTATTGGCATTGATAGTTTAATTGGTTTTAATGGTTCATTGGTTTATTTGGGCTTGGTTTATTCCTGGGTTGGTTCGGCTTGGTTTGGTTTGCTTGGTTCATTATGAACCATAGGGGTGAACCCCCTACCTACCCACCATCCCCCTTTATAACCCACCTAACTTTTCTCTCTCCTCCACTTTCTCATTAACTCTTCTTCCTTCTCCATTAAACCCACCACCAACCAAGAACATCCCTTAGGCAAGTGCAACTTGCTTCCACAAGAGAGCTCATTTGTACTGTTCCATTATTCTCCTCATGTTTCTAAGACACATTAGAACTTGTTATTTTCTATTTTGAGGCTTTAATTTTTGTAGATCTAGAAATTAGTATTTTTGGATTTTTGTGGTTTTGATCTATCAAACTTCTTTGTTTTCAAGTTTTGATGGTTCCATGTTGTAGAGAATTTTATTCTACCCCATTTTGACCTTTGAAAAGTTGGATTTGGACTTGTTTTGACCAAATTATAGATTGTGAAGCTTTGGGTTCAAACTATGGAGTTTTTGCTGATTTGGAGAAGACAGTAAGCAGTGTGCACGAGCTTTTTAGCTTGCGCCACTGAGCTGCGCGCGCTCTTTAGCGCAGCACAGTTTGACTCATACGTTGCCTTTTGGCAGCGTATGTCTTGCATGCGCTGCCTTAACAAGGAGTCGTATGGACCTCATACGCTGCCTTGATGAGGAGTCGTATGGAGTACATACGTTGCCTTTTAGAAGCGTATGTCTTGCATACGCTAACTTGAGCGTAGCCTGACTTGAGCGTAGCCTGACCTGAGCGTAGCCTGACCTGAGCGTAGCCTGACTTGAGCGTAGCCTGACTTGAGCGTAGCCTGACTTGAGCGTAGCCTGACCTTAGCGTAGCCTGACCTGAGCGTAGCCTGACCTGAGCGTAGCCTGACCTAAGCGTAGCCTGACCTGAGCGTAGCCTGACTTGAGCGTAGCCTGACCTGAGCGTAGCCTGATTACCTTGGATCTTCTATAGCCTTGTATATTAATATTTTATTAGATGTTTAACGTCCATTTTATATCCTTACGCCTTTTGTCCTGAACTTGATAATCATGAATTCACTTGATATGTTTGGAATTGATAATTGAGCATGACATGATAGTGACCCGTAGTGGTGCACTCCTAACATAATAACCTGACATGACATGATAGTGGCCCGTTGTGGCGCACTCCTGACAAGTACACTTGGCATGATAACCTGACATGATTATCTCGAATAGCTGTTGCGACGGCTACCTGACATGACATGACCTGTATATTAATCTGGACACCGTGGGCGATTGTGCTTGTACAAATAATCCAGTCCTGTCTTGCATCATGTCTAGGAGGGGACTCCTGAGTACCACGGTCAGGAGTACCTACTGAAATGGACTAAGGTTAATGACTAGTATAATTCATTAGACATGAAAAGATGTTCCCCAGTTACAGGCGATCCCGTTATCCCGACCGTAAATGTTTGGACTTGTAGCCTGCCGACGAGTAGGGCACATTTCCAGCCCACTGTTATGTGGGGCACCCGCCATTGTCACTTAAATGATTGAACTCTATTGTCACTCTTATGTATTGTACTCTCTAAATTGTCACTATAATGATTGCCTGGATAACCTGGATAGCTGCAGGGCCTGTGACTACTTGGAGCATCTCATTGCATCTTGCTAGTAACTAGGATTGTGATAACCCTAGTTAGCTAATGTAGAAAACCGTAGGCAATGATTGGCCGTAATTGCTTGGATGGAGTCTAGTCCAGTTTAGTATTGTCTAGAAGTGATTGATTACAAGATTGTACCAGAATGATTGAATGATTGTCACTCCAGATTGTCACTATAATGATTGTCACTCCAGATTGTTACTATAACGATTGTACTCTATTGTCACTCTAGCGTATTGCACTCTTCATTGTCACTTTTATCATTGATCTCTCTCCTTTTCACCTTAATGATTGGCACCTTTAGCAATAAATGATCAGAGACTAAGTTCTGTTCAGGCGAAGGATTACAATCTCGGTCCTTGTTTGGTTTAAGGATTGTAACATGGCTTCCGGAATAGTACCTTCGTTTTCTCTTCATATATTGTCCAGCTATGTTTTATTTAGCATGATTCTCCAGTTCTTTTATGTCAATGATGCCTCACTTAATTATTTCTCTGATTGGGATAAGTGCATTGGTAGTGCACAACCTCAATCTGTGTTACTTATTATTATTTTCTTACATGTTGAATGCTAATGATTTGTTGGTTTTAGTTCTTAAGTGAAGCCTCCTTTGTGGCACTTGCTCTTTCTGGGGGTCTGACCCAGCTGGTTTTGTATGGCCAGATACCGGAGCAGTACCAAAGGATCTCCCTGTTTTTCAGCCCGATGGTGGTCACCAGGCGTAACCAGGGCATCGAGTGGGTTTCTTTTGTTCTCCCATTGTAATATTGTACATTATTCTTTTGAGGCGTTTAGCCGACGAGCAAGTGTTAGCTCGATTGTACTTACTTACTGTCTTCCTACGGGTTGTAACATGATTGACAAGCCCCGGGGGTTGATCATGTATGACTGAACTCTTACTTGTCCTCACATTTTGTAACGACTAGCTTCATGATCATTCCGAATATAATGTATGGGACGCCTTACTATTTTGTATTTGGCGGTCGGATATCTTGTAACTATTATTAGTTGGTTGAGATTGAGACAATAGGCTATATATGACCTTAAGAGACTGATGGATTGTAGTGAAACCCTCATATATCTAGACAGCCGTGACCGTATAGCGGTGTGGATTCCATTCCGTTATACGTAGCTGGCTATGTCTGCCCCCGCTCTCCAGTATTCTGGTTCTGGGGCGTGACAAGATCCGCTTACCGATGATGAGGCGATGAAGACCAGAGATGCTATCTTCTGGAAGGAGGCAGTGAATGACGAGTTTGACTCTATCACCTCCAATAACACATGGGTGTTGGTAGATCTACCTGAAGAAGAAAAGCCCATCGGATGTAAATGGATCTTCAAGAAGAAGATGAAGGCAGATGGAACTATTGACAAGTTCAAGGTCAGGCTGGTAGCCAAGGGATTTTCTCATAAACAGGGGATAGACTACTTTGACACGTACGCTCCAGTAGCTCGGATGACCAACATCAGAATGTTAATCGCTCTAGCAGCTATACATATGTTAGTGATACATCAGATGGATGTAAAGACAGCATTCCTGAATGGGGAGCTGACCGAAGAGATTTACATGCAACAGCCAGATGGATTTGTAGTCAAAGGTCTTGAAGACAAAGTCTGCAAGTTGGTGAAATCATTGTATGGTTTGAAGCAAGCTCCCAAGATGTGGCATGAGAAGTTTGACAAAGTTATTAGGACAAACGGCTACAGAGTCAGCGAGACGGACAAATGTGTTTACACAAAGTTCGCTGATGGAAGAGGAGTCATCGTTTGTCTGTACGTGGACGACATGCTAATCCTAGAGACGAATATAGGCTGTGTCACGGAGACAAAGAAGTTCCTCTCAGCCAAGTTCATTATGAAGGACTTGGGGGATGCAGATGTCATCTTGGGCATAAAGATCATCCGGACAGACACTGGAGTAGCGCTTTCACAATCTCACTACATTGAGAAGATGCTCACACGCTATGGGTATAAGGATCTTCCAGGGATCGATACGCCATACAGGGGTGATCAGAAGCTAAAGCCTAACTCGAGGGAAAGCGTCAGGCAGCTGGAGTATTCTAGCATTATCGGAACGCCTAGGGACTGATATAGCACGTGTCTTCTATCAATTCAAGGTCGGCACCGTTCGGGCACAAAGGCCATTGTCTATCGATGCGTTCGATAGAACGCTTGTACGAGCTTTCGAAAATATTAGACTTATTGTATGGACATCCCGTGGGACAATCGAGAGAGAGCGCACCAACGATATCGACTTTGCGGAAGCAACATTCAGAGTTCGCGGAAACATCAGAGTTAAAGAATTCAATCGGTAGTCCAAGGACGTAAAGCCGTGCTCTGATACCACTAATGTCACGTCCCGCTCCCGTAGGAGCGATCGTCCTCGCTAAGGCGTGATGCCGCACGAGCCTAGATTACGCTCGTACAAGGCGGGTTCCATAACGACCGATTACAGCGGCTGCGACGAGGTCGTCGCACAGAAGTCCCAAGCAGAGACATTGAAATGCAGCAGAAATTAAGAACAAAACACAAGTCATTCAAAAGAAGCTCTTTATTGATATTGAAACAACGGTTACATTGGGGGCGCAAGGCGGAGATTACAAATACTCAAATTCACTCGTCTCACATTACAAATCACTCTGCTCTCTCATCTCTCGATTATAATGCTTGAGCCGCTCAAGCGGAAGCTTCGGAAGACGATGTCCATACATTATGTCCCGTGTAGGTCTTCGATTCCATACGGCCACACGCTTCGAATCGCCAAGGAACTCCGTGCCTCGACGCATCCAAGCGAGCTCCGCGCCACAAGCTTCTACCTGTACCTGCACATAGAAACTATGTGGGTGTCAGTACTCAACTGTACTGGTGGAGTGAGCTCCTCGCCCACCCATACAAAACTGACACGTTTATTTTACTTTGTGCGACACAAGCCCCTTTACGATTGTCTTTCTAGTCTTGCCTTAGGATCGATTTTAGGACCGACGCCTTAGTCTATTGTGTCTATCAGACCGTTACCGTGCCTTGTACTAATAGTGTACTCATACTTTACCGCTAGACCTTCTCGTTTCAATAACGTTAACTTATCGCCTCGTGCTTGCCTTTCGTACCATACTCTGGGACGTAACGACTCGGTCGTGTCAAATTCTTGCCCGTGCCTCAAACATCGAGGCCTTGCCTCGCAGCGTAACCTGACTTATCCAAACTCGCCTTACGGCCCTTCCAGACTTAACTCGAAACGTCTAACACTACTTATGGAACCGGTGTTGAGAACTCAAGTTCGACGCCATATCTCGTGGCGAAATACGTGTCTTTACGTATAGCCGAATCGTAGGCTTTATAACACTTTGGTGCAACCGAGCACACATTTCACAACACATCGCATACCGTGCTTAGGCTTCCTTTGTTACGACCGACACCGTGCATGCGGATTCGCCGCTTAGCACGCCAAATATCTATATGAAAGGCCACTGGCATGACAAGCCATCGCGGACATAGCTCGGGTAGGCGGCGGGTCCTTCAATACAAGGTAGCTAGCCCCATGGAAAGCCCCCGACTACCCACGCAATAAAAGCATGCGTTGCTATAACGTCTACCCCCTAGGATGACTGGGCCCGGTGCCCCGGCGTATAACCAGTCTTAGGCAGAAATCCTTGTTGACAAGGTGTCCAATGACCACACACCTACGAGACATCTAGACTCACGTAAATGCATGGCCTAATTTATTGGTACGACTGGAACTATACTTAGCAACTCATGCTCTGAACCACCCTTTATATTACGTGCATCGGGAGACTCCCAACCGAGGGACCGCCTCGAACATCTTAACGTGGATAGAAATGCGAGACTCCCAACCGAGGGACCGCCTCGAAAACATCTTAACGTGGATAGGAACGCGAGACTCCCAACCGAGGGACCGCCTCGAAAACATCTTAACGTGGATAGGAACGCGAGACTCCCAACCGAGGGACCGCCTCGAAAATATCTTAACGTAAATAGGAACGCGAGACTCCCAACCGAGGGACCGCCTCAAAAACATCTTAACGTGCCATAGACCGTGGCTAACTTTACATCGTGTCAATCGTGGCTCGTGCCTTTAACTGACTTACGTCCTACGCGACGCTATCACCCAAGTCATATGTTACATGACGGCCCTTGAGATCGTGGGACTATTTAACTTGACAACCGCAGAAAGAGCGGGACGGCACTTGGAATGACTTAGGTCGATCGGCATAACTTTGTCTAACTTACTCAAGCCTAATACTTAACCCGAGGGACGAGCCAAGGCTATGCCAAGCCTTGCGTAGTAGAAACGGACATGCTTGATCGAGCATTTACGCGGGCGATGCCTATGACTTAGGCTAACTCATCGTTTGTGTCGAATACCAACTTTTCCTTCTCCCAAGTCGCGGGACGAAGGATCGAGTGTCATTTTCAAAGCACGCTGAGCACCAACTCTAATCAGACTGTAACTCCACCTCTCAGTTTTATATAAATTTTAAGATCAATAATATTAAAACCTTTTCCTTGAATAAAATCTTTTATTTTTCCCTCAAGTAGGTTTTCCTTTCTCAGCCTATTTTTAACTAATGAGTTTGGTATGAATAGCTAATTCTTGGCCCATTAATTAGGCCCATAGACTATCCTGATAGGAAGGCCATAGGTTGCTTGATTTATTTTACTTCTTCTCATTTGTTCTTCCTAATGGAGAATGAAAATTTGAATCTCCATGATTCTTTTCCAACTGTTGTTGCAGAGCCATGTGCTCTCCTAACAAATTTTTTCTGTAGCACTCTCAATTTCCCGCTCAGTCTTTCCCCTTCTCCAAGTTGTATCAACAATCAATCTTCTCTATAAAACCCCAATTCCCATCAGAAAATTCATTAGGAGCAAGCCTTAGTAGCCATTCTTTCCAAATCTCAATTTGAACTTCCCCTCCAAATCTGGATCTCGTGGTGAATCGTTCATGGCGGGGTGTCGATCTCTTCTTCCAATCATCACTGGGGAGCACTCGGTGAAGCATGGCAACCCCTGTTCTTCGTAGGCGATTTCGAGTAGATCCTCGGCTGATCGACGTTCGTTTTACTGTAATTAATTCGAGTAAGTTAATTCTAAAGTAGTATATTACTTGGTTTGATATTCCTTGAATCTGAATCTGGAATGGTTTGATTGTGTTGGTGAATAGCCAATCTCCTCTCGAGATTTCTCCGTTCTTCATCTGTCCTGATCAAATCTGTGCAATCCTGTTGTGGTAAGAATTGTTTGCTGATCTTCTACTTGTAATGGTACGGTTGTTAATTTTAGTTTGTATCATGGTGTCAAGTTGTAGGATGAATTGAGAGATTTGGATTGATCTGAGTTCGATCGATCATCCAATTATTGACTGATCATTGGTGAGTAGATCTAGAATTTCTGATTCAATTGAAATCTTCTATTTCATTTGGCACTTAGAATTCTTTTGTTAAATCATTGATTGTCCTGTCCTCAGTAGTGAGTGGAGAACTTGTGTCGATTCCTGGTTCAAATCAACTGAGTGGTCTAGATTGATAATTCTCAGGTAAATCACTGATCTCTTCTATTTACGTTTTGGTTGGAGTATTGGTTTCATAACCATCAGAATATGGATATGAATGGGTTATTTAAATATTGTTCTTATTACTTGTATCTGGGGTGGGGAAATATACTATCTATGTGACCAATCCCAAGTAACAACTCAGGTGTATTTAGCTTAGACCCCGCATCGTGCACGCGGGTCCTAAGTCACCATTCAGTGCTTTCATGTGCTTACCCTAGCCGGTCACTATTTAGTTATATTTCAAATGTAGTACCACACATGTTCAGGAGATTACCTTGTACTTATTTTCTGTGATTCCATGATATCATGTTCTTTCAGGTGCTTACATATCATGTTCTTTATGTTCTTACATTCATGTTCTTTCATGTATTTTACCCTGTTCTTTCATGTACTTTACACTGTTTCTTTCATGTACTTATTCACCTGTTCTTTCCTGTACTTTCCATGTTTCCTTGTACTTTCATATCATGATGTCTTGTTCATTACCTAGAATTGTACTTGCTCCGTTCCTGAATAGGATATGTTGCAGGTGAGATGGAGGCTTTGTGTGACACCTACTATGGGCAGGATATGGCTTTCCCTACTGAGCCAGCTGGAGCTGCTTCTGACCTAGAGGCTGCAGAAGCCTAGTGCTTCTTAGTATTTCCATTATCTTTCCATGTATTGAGACTAGCAGACTCTTTTATTAGTTGAAATGTAATAATTTAGATATTGTACTTTACTTTGGTTGGGACACATTTATATAGATGCTGTGATTTCATTTCATGTTCATATTATCTGGTTAGTTTCCCTAGATTGGTACAGCTTACTTTGTTGTGTCTAACAACAAAAGCTGGGCATGTCCGACTCGTATCCGGTTATTCGGGAGCGGGTCGTGACATGTTTTTAGTGGTGGCCCATGCAGGTCCATCCTAATGGTACCTAGGACTTAGCGTACTATTGGGGGACTTGATTACACTAGGGAAACTTGATCACAGCATAAAAAAACCAAGAAATAAGGGTATATCAGGTATCATCAGGATTATCAGGTGCTTTATTATTATAAAAACATTGTTTGCTAGGTTTTAGGGTTTGTCATTCAACAAGTTTTCTTTTTATGCAGGATGGTCGCTACGAGGAAGACCGCAGACCAGTCTAGAGTTGCAGGCAGTTCTGGAGTTGCAGGCGGTTCAGAGCAGGCCGTACCAGACGTTCAGGCAGGTCCACTTCCACCAGCGCCTCCTATCTTTCCAGCATTGCCGCCGACGATGATGTTTGACGGTACCCAGGTGATGGCGATATTTCAGCAATTTATGGAGGCCCAGAACCACCAGGCTGCTCAGTTTCGCGAGATCCAGACCCAGCAGGCCACGCAGTTCCGAGCGACTGTCATCGACGCGCTGAGGACCAGAGAGCCGGCAACACCAGCACCAGCACCAGTAGCACCTCCAGCACCGCGAGGACCGAGACCAGGGACAGCCAAGGAGTACCAGAACCTTTGTCCGATGGACTTCTGGGGCGACGAGGGGATCATCTATGCAGATGAATGGCTGGAGAATGCAGAGAGGACTTTGACCATGGCGAACATTCCAGAGGACCAGAAGGTGTCAGTGGCTAGCATGCGACTCTTCGACTTGGCCAGAGCGTGGTAGCGGGAGGACCCCCAGTTGGCGGAGCCCCGGGTGTCTTGGACAGTTTTCAAAACACTGTTCAAGAAGAAATTCTTCCCAGAGGTGGAGCGTGATGAGTTGAGGATGCAGTTCGAGGCGCTGCAGCAGGGGACGATGACGGTCGCACAGTACACATCGGAGTTTACCAGACTCAGCAGGTTTGCTGAAACCTGATTAGAGAGCCAGAGGACAGAGCATGGAGATTTAAGAAGGGTCTCACCAGAGAGCTGCGACATGCGGTGGCGATTAGTCAGGCGACGACGTATGCGAGCATTCTGAAGATTGCTCAGGCTGTAGAGAAGGAGGCAGACCCAAGGCTGAAGATGGACCGGGACGTGAGCAGCAGCAGTTTCCAGGCACCAGCGAAGAGGGTTCAGACTCAGACCCACACGAGGCCACAGCAGCAGCAACATCACCGTCAGGCCAGAGCTCCGGCATCAGCATCAGAGACAGCATCTGGCGATCAGTTGTGCTTTTTGTTATCGCCCTGGACACCACATCGACGAGTGCCGCAAGAGGTTGGGACTTTTCCTCTTCTGCGGATCCGATGCACATCAGATGAGGGACTGCGCTCAGGCTACAGCTAGGCTAGCAGGAGGACGAGGAGCTGGAGGACCACCGGCTGCACCACCCAGAGCATTGCCTGCTGCACCCTAGAGAGGAGGAGCTCTACCACCCCAGCAGCAGAGGTTTGCACAGCATCAGCAGCAGCAGAGAGGAGGAGCACAGCAGGGACGTGCTTACGTCATGGCTGCAGTTGAGGAGGACGAGGCAGTGCCAGATGTGATCACAGGTTCTATATTTTTATATTCTTTCCCTGCCATTGCATTGTTTGATTCTGGAGCCACCCATAGCTTTATATATATGAGTTTCTGCATAGACACGGCTTCACACCCAAGCCCACTAGGCGGAACTGTCAGATCATGACAAGAGGGGGTCAGTACCAGTAAGTGAGATGGTGGAATGCCCTATCACTATTGCTGGGAGAGAGATTCGAGCTCGACTTCTAGTGATGTCGCTTTCCGGATTCGACATAGTCCTCGGCATCGACTGGATGAGCGAGCAGTTTGCCGTAATAGACTGCCATAAAGGGAATGTGATCTTCATCCCGCCGGGAGTTCCACCTGTTCGAGATCAGCAGACGAGTTGCAGAGAGGCCAGAGGGAGTCTATTTTGGAGCTGTTGCAGAAGACCAGGAGTTGCCGCATCCACTTATCGCAGAGTTTCTCGACGTCTTTCCCGAGGAGCTACCAGGATTACCGCCAGATCGAGATGTGGAGTTCAGCATCGACCTAGTACCCGGATCGGCACCGAAGTCCCAGCACTGTTACAAAATCAAACCGAAGGAAGCTGCGGAGTTGAAGGCGCAGATTGATGAGCTTGAGGGCAAGGGATTTATTCGGTCCAGGTGCTTCACCCTAGGGAGCACCGGTACTTTTCGTGCCCAAGAAGGATGGGACGGTGAGGATGTGCATTGACTACCGTGCACTCAACAACATCACCATCAAGAATAGATACCCTTTGCCACGGATTGATGAGCTGTTTGACCAGCTTAGTGGAGCGAAGGTCTTTTCAAAGATCGATATTCGGTCAGGGTACCACCAGATGAAGGTTCGGGAGCAGGATATTCCGAAGACAGCCTTCAACACTCGATACGGCCAGTATGAGTTCCTGTGATGCCGTTCGGACTCACCAATGCCCCAGCTGTGTTCATGAACCTGATGAATAAGGTTTTCCACAAGTATTTGGATAAGTTTGTCGTAGTCTTTATTGACGACATTCTGATCTATTCCAAGACTGGAGGAGGAGCATGTAGAGCATCTGCAGATTGTTCTGGAGATTCTGCGGAAGGAGAAGCTGTACGGAAAACTCTCGAAATGTGAGTTTTTTCTTGGATAGAGTGGAGTTTCTAGGGCATGTGGTGACCGGAGAGGGGATTTCTGTGGATCCCTAAGAAGATTGAGGCAGTGGAAGCCTGGGCACCTCCCAAGTCAGTAGCAGAGATTCGTAGTTTTCTCGGTCTTGCAGGATACTACAGGAAGTTTGTGAAGGACTTCGCCAGGATAGCAGAGCCCTATGACTGAAGCTTACGCGGAAGGACGAGGAGTTCATCTGGAGCAACGCCTGCCAGTCAGCATTTGAAGAATTGAAGAGAAGGCTCACGACGGCACCAGTTCTAGCTTTGCCATCGGGATCAGGAGGGTTCGTCATCTACAAGCGATGCTTCGGGGAGAGGCTTGGGATGTGTGCTGGAGCAGAACAAGAAGGTTATAGCGTATGCTTCTAGACAGTTGAGGCCCCATGAGAAGAACTATCCCACACATGACTTGGAGCTTGCAGCAGTCATATTTGCCTTGAAACTGTGGAAGCATTACCTATATGGAGAGAGAGTGGACATCTTCACGGACCACAAAAGCCTGAAGTATGTCTTTACTCAGAAGGAGCTGAATATGAGACAGCGCAGATGGCTGGAACTCATGAAGGATTTCGACATCAGTCTGCAGTACCACCCTGGAAGGCGAATGTGGTTGCAGATGCTCTCAGTCGATATCCTATTGCTATGTATCTCACCATGGACCGGCATCTCTTGGAGGATCTGGAGAGCCTTGGGATTGAGGTTGTTCTGCCAGGACATGGAGGACAGATAATGCACATGCAGATACAGTCGGGGTTGCTAGAGAAGATCAAGGAGGCCCAGCTGCTTGATGAGGGAATCCAAGGTCTTAGAGCTCAGGCAGAGTTAGGTCTACTCGACGACTTCACCATTACGGAGGACGGATCCTTGAGGCACGGGAGTCAGCTGTGTGTGCCCAAGGACTTGCGGGAGGAGGTGATGCAGGAGGCCCACCAGTAGCAGTATTCTATACATACTGGATCTACCAAGATGTACAAGGATTTGTGTGAGTATGTTTGGTGGTATGGGATGAAGAGAGAGGTTGCCAGATTTGTTTCCAGATGCCTTGTGTGCCAGCAAGTCAAGGCGGAGCGCCAGAGACCAGCAGGACTACTCCAGCCTTTACCTATTCCGGAATGGAAGTGGGAGCACATTACCATGGACTTTGTCTCTGGATTGCCGCGTACTCCCAGTGGCAAGGACGCTATTTGGGTGATCGTGGACAGATTGACAAAGTCCGCTCATTTCATTCCGTTCAAGGTTGGGCTGTCGACCGAGAAGCTTGCAGACCTTTACATGCGTCAGATCGTGAGGATTCACGGAGTGCCAGTTAGCATCATTTTCGATCGAGACAGCCGCTTCACATCGCTACTTCTGGAGGAGTCTACAGCAGAGCTTGGGGTCACAGTTGAAGTTCAGCACAGCCTATCATCCACAGACGGACGGACAGTCTGAGAGAACCATTCAGACCTTGGAGGACATGCTGCGGGTTTGCGCACTCGACTTCGGCAGTTCGTGGGAGGACCATTTACACCTGGTAGAGTTTGCCTATAACAACAGTTATCAGGCTAGCATCGAGATGACCCCGTTCGAGGCTACTGTATGGACGGAGATGTCGCACGTCGTTATCTTGGGACGACATTGGCGAGAGAGCTTTACGTGGGCCAGAGATGGTGGTAGACTCAGCAGAGAAAGTCAGACTGATCAGAGAGCGTCTCAGGGTTACGCAGGATCGACAGAAGCATTGGGCGGACAGCACCAGACGGCCACTTGAGTTCGAGGTTGGAGACAGAGTGTTCCTGAAGATCTCACCAACCAGAGGCGTCATTCGGTTCGACAGAGGCGGGAAGCTCAGTCCGAGATTCATCGGACCCTTCGACGTGACGGCGCAGATTGGCGAGGTGGCTTATCGTTTAGCACTTCCCAGCTAGCTTGGAAGGAGTGCACGATGTCTTCCACGTATCCCAGCTTCGATGATACATTCCAGACCCGAGCCATGTGGTGGACTATTCTGAGCTGGAGGTGGGCCCGAGATTGACTTACGAGGAGCAGCCAGTAGAGATCCTCGATCGCAGGGAGAAGCGTCTGCGGAACCAGACCATTTCCCTTGTTCGTGTCATGTGGAGACATCACTCTCCGGAAGAGTCCACATGGAAGCGCGAGGATGAGATGCGAGAGTGCTACCCTATATTGTTCATTTGATTGTATTCTTGTATTTTTGAATTTTCAAATTTCAATAAATAATTCGGGGTGTTCATGGTTTCAGTTTGAACTATATCTGAATTTCGAGGACGAAATTTTTCAAGGTGGGGAGATTTGTAACTCCACCTCTCAGTTTTATATAAATTTTAAGATCAATAATATTAAAACCTTTTCCTTGAATAAAATCTTATTTTATTTTTCCCTCAAGTAGGTTTTCCTTTCTCAGCCTATTTTTAACTAATGAGTTTGGTATGAATAGGTAATTCTTGGCCATTAATTAGGCCCATAGACTATCCTGATAGGAAGGCCATAGGTTGCTTGATTTATTTTACTTCTTCTTATTTGTTCTTCCTAATGGAGAATGAAAATTTGAATCTCCATGATTCTTTTCCAACTGTTGTTGCAGAGCCATGTGCTCTCCTAACAAATTTTTCCTGTAGCACTCTCAATTTCCCGCTCAGTCTTTCCCCTTCTCCAAGTTGTATCAACAATCAATCTTCTCTATAAACCCCAATTCCCATCAGAAAATTCATTAGGAGCAAGCCTTAGTAGACCATTCTTTCCCAAATCTCAATTTGAACTTTTCCCCCCAAATTTGGATCTCGTGGTGAATCGTTCATGGCAGGGTGTCGATCTCTTCTTCCAATCATCACTGGGGAGCACTCGGTGAAGCATGGCAACCCCTGTTCTTCGTAGGCGATTTCGAGTAGATCCTCGGCTGATCGACGTTCGTTTTACTGCAATTAATTCGAGTAAGTTAATTCTAAAGTAGTATATTACTTGGTTTGATATTCCTTGAATCTGAATCTGGAATGGTTTGATTGTGTTGGTGAATAGCCAATCTCCTCTCGAGATTTCTTCGTTCTTCATCTGTCCTGATCAAATCTGTGCAATCCTGTTGTGGTAAGAATTGTTTGCTGATCTTCTACTTGTAATGGTATGGTTATTAATTTTAGTTTGTATCATGGTGTCAAGTTGTAGGATGAATTGAGAGATTTGGATTGATCTGAGTTCGATCGATCATCCAATTATCGACTGATCATTGGTGAGTAGATCTAGAATTTCTGATTCAATTGAAATCTTCTATTTCATTTGGCACTTAGAATTCTTTTGTTAAATCATTGATTGTCCTGTCCTCAGTAGTGAGTGGAGAACTTGTGTCGATTCCTGGTTCAAATCAACTGAGTGGTCCAGATTGATAATTCTCAGGTAAATCACTGATCTCTTCTATTTTACGTTTTGGTTGGAGTATTGGTTTCATAACCATCAGAATATGGATATGAATGGGTTGTTTTAAATATTGTGATTAGGTCGAATGATCGATAGAGGAACTGTGTGTTGTTGTCCAGATTTTACTATTTTGTGGAGTAGGAATTGTAAGATTGAACTAATACTGAACTCTGTGACTGGGTATTATGATTTAGAAATTGGAATTAAAACCTTGATTCGAGGTGAACATCATATATATATAAGCAAGATATTTGAATTGGTGTGGGGAAACATTCATGAGAGTGTGAGTTAAATCATTGTCAGGGAATTCTAGTTAGGAGCACAATTGGAGCTATTACCACCTAAGTGATAGCTTACACTGTCAATGTTTAAGTGCACATGTTTTTTTTGAGTTTTCCATTTAACTGAGATTGATGAGGACTTAGAATATAAATTCTGAACAGAGCTGACAATTCTCTATTTTGGTAGACTGTTTCCTAATGAGCCTAGGATAAGTTGAGACTAACAATTTCAGTTCAAAATAGGAAATTGTCAGCCCTGTTGAAGAACTTGGAGTCCTGAGTTTGAGGAGGGTTCTATCAGTTGCATCCACACTGAAATGAGTATCCACATTAGAGATTGACAAGTGAGTCCTGTATGGAGGACAGGAGTAACCAGTTGAATATAGATGGATGGATTGGTAGCTTGGACTGTCCAGAACCTGGTTGTTCAAACACTTTTATGAACTAGACTGGTAACAGCCATACATTAGAATTGAATGCCATGTCCCTATAAGAATCTGTTCATTAATAGTTTAGGATACTGTCAATCTCGAATAGGTATGGATTCAGACTTGGCTGAATCTAGGACAGGGTAGATGATTTGGAGCTGTTACATCAGTTCTCATAGGCTGGTGTATCAGTCTAAACAAGACTGACCATGTCAGTTTGTTTAGATTGATTCATTCCAGTCCTATTTAGGACTAACTTCTCTTCAGGACTGTGGTGGGGAATCACAGGTTAACCAAATCAATTCACAGTACATAGTTGACAGGTTAGTTCCAGCTATTATAGATTGCTATAATTTCAGACTTGGCAAGTGTTAGATAATTGGATTTCTGTGGAGATTTGGCTAGGATATGGAAGTTATGAGAATATTGAGAGTAAGTAATGTATGAAGTTCAGTACTAGCTTAAGAGCTAGCTAGCTAATTCTGTCTATGGAGGGTTTTTCCTAAGAATTAATATGGACTGATGAAGGACAGTCCATCCTTGATATTGGAGGTTAATAGTCCAGGAATGCCAAGTTTTGGGCATATAGATGATATGATGAATAAGTTATAGTCCATTAGTTAAACTTTGATTACTTGCTAGGATATGGTTAATTTTTGGTTATTCTCTAAATCATAAATAGAAGGAGTAAACCTAGGTTTGGACTATTTAGGAATTCTGCATGATTAATTATTGATAACCAAATAGATTTAGCTGTTTATTAACCAACTTGTACCCATCATTATTTTATACAGGAGGATATCTAGCCTTTTGCCTACTTGTACTTTCCTGGAGCCAGGCAAGTACACTCTACGATTTTGTACTTTATATTATATATCCTGTGCTTCCTTGAGTGACACAATTACAACACGTCATGTACTTTCTGGTGCTCATGTTCTCTTGTTCTTATTACTTGTATCTGGGGTGGGAAAATATACTATCTATGTGACCAATCCCAAGTAACAACTCAGGTGTGTTTTAGCTTAGACCCCGCATCGTGCACGCGGGTCCTAAGTCACCATTCATGTGCTTTCATGTGCTTACCCTAGCCGGTCACATATTTAGTTATATTTCAAATGTAGTACACACATGTTCAGGAGATTACCTTGTACTTATTTCCTGTGATTCCATGATATCATGTTCTTTCAGGTGCTTACATATCATGTTCTTCATGTTCTTACATTCATGTTCTTTCATGTATTTTACCCTGTTCTTTCATGTACTTTACACTGTTTCTTTCATGTACTTATTTACCTGTTCTTTCCTGTACTTTCCATGTTTCCTTGTACTTTCATATCATGATGTCTTGTTCATTACCTAGAATTGTACTTGCTCCGCTTCTGAATAGGATATATTGCAAGTGAGATGGAGGCTTTGTGTGACACCTACTATGGGCAGGATATGGCTTTCCCTACTGAGCCAGCTGGAGCTGCTTCTGACCTAGAGGCTACAGAAGCCTAGTGCTTCTTAGTATTTCCATTATCTTTCCATGTATTGAGACTAGCAGACTCTTTTATTAGTTGAAATATAATAATTTAGATATTGTACTTTACTTTGGTTGGGACATATTTATATAGATGCTGTGATTTCATTTCATGTTCATATTATCTGGTTAGTTTCCCTAGATTGGTACAGCTTACTTTGTTGTGTCTAACAACAAAGGCTAGGCGTGTCCGACTCGTATCTGGTTATTCGGGAGCGGGTCGTGACACAGACCGTGGAACGTTTTCCATGTTCTAAACTCGATTCGATCGGTCGGGAAAATTTCCTTTAGCTATGTGGATTCGTCTCTTTTATTATTAAGCCTACTTATGCAAGTTAAAAACACACGATTTATTATGTGAAGGCAAAGATGAGGCAAGTTCACCGAAACTACCCCACCTGAGTGACGTCTTCGAGTCGCCGTTGTAAGGCCAAGTCTGAACGCCGTCGGCGTTTCGATTCCTCCGATTGACTTTGCGGGACGGGGCACACACCACTCAGAACGAGTCTCGTCCTCGAGACTTTTCTGAAGGCAAACCATCCTACCATTTCTATGGCCAAGACTTAATCGTACACACTCCGCCTACGCATTTCTTCGATTCCGAGCCACGCTCGTGCTATCGCTAACTTAGTCATAAGACACACCAACCGATCAACCAACATTCGAACTCGTCTCAATTCAATAATCGCGTTACCGTCAATATTTCTTCGAAACTTACGATTTCAAAATCCTCGACACTTTTCCGTTCCTCAAGTCTCACTTGATTCAACGTATCACTTAGTTGGATCGTGCATATATTCCAGGCGTCCCCAAAATACATGCATTTTAGCCAAGCCTCGTGATAGAGAATTCGCCATCACTACTCGAGTCGGATCGTGCACATATTCGGGCGTCCCTGATATACGTGCATGTCAGCCGAGACTCGCGAGTGGTGCCTCCACAATTTCTATCGTTTCGTGCCGAAACGTCTGCCTAACCGCTAGGCTATGTCTTTCGTCAGTACTGGAATCATAGTTCCCAAACAACGATATCAACACTGACCCCATCCTAAGGTCAAACCAAATCGATGGTACGGGGTTTTCTACCCAAGCTCGCATCACTCCGATTTCTAAACATCGAGCATCGATTTCCTACGCACATCCCAATATTCGACGCACGGGGTACGAGTCGTTCGATAAAGCCATCCTACGATAGCTCACGTTTTATCCAATTTTATGTCATATCAATATAGTTCGTTCATCAAACCGTTTCGTATAGTTTATCTCTTCGAACACGTTCAACATTAGTTCGTCTATCATTCATTCTCAAATAAAGCACGACATGACACAATTCATCTCTAAACCGTAATTCACATTTCACGTTTCCGAAATCATCTATTCCAATTCACGTAATCGATCACAAGGTCGTCTGACTTAACAGTATGTTGTGCCCCGATCTCACGCGAGTCAGATTATCCACGGTGGACACGAATCACCATGCACGCTCCCGCGAGATAATCATTCTCATCGGGACGTAACTCTTGTTTTGTGTCTAGACTAATTCATTTTCGATGCGCGGATTGGACCTACTCAATCCTCAAGTTTTATTCAATCACCAATCGTAAGTCCTAACATTCTCGAGTTCTCCTTCGCATCAAGCCAACAAGTCGAGACAATCAAAGTTGCAGTGTCCTGATTTTCCAAGTTCGATCATTCCTGCGACATGAATCACCATGTCAGCGCTCACGCGAAACGATCGCCCCAAATCCGACGCAACGCATGTGCGAGGCTGGAGTCGCGCTCGCACAAGACAAGAATGTTGGCCCAATGATTATATTGTGTTTTTGAATATGGCTAATCAGTTAAGTTTAACATAATGATGTCACTAATACTCATATACTCACTATCATGTTGCTACTTAAACTTAGCATTGTCCTAATTGTCCTATATTATATTGTTATGCTTGTATCGTACTGCAACATATTTTGTTGGCCTAACATGCTATCATGTTGTTACTTAAACTTAGCAATGTCCTAATTGTCCTATATTGTATTGCTATGCTTGTATCGTACTGCAACATATTTTGCTGGCCTAACATGTATTTGTAGACATGCAGTAAGCATGATCTAACATGATCAAACAGGACATAGGCAATGAAGAATTAATGTTGGACCAAAGACGGCGTCATATAAAGGGATTTCTCCGAACCGCCTAACGACCTATCCGGGGCCTCCCATCGGGGGTTCCGCTGCCCGGTCAGCGGACAGGGGTCGAGGGGGCAGCGCCCCCCGTCGGGGGTTCGGGGGCGAAGCCCCCGAAAGGTATTCAGATTTTCAGATCTGTATATCTTTGGACGACTGCTGTCAGGGAAAAAGATGTCTTCATGGCTGCTCAAATATCAGAAGAAAGGCATCATCAAAGGGCTCTTGGTTTTCCTGTTTGTTCTATGTCTGTAATCTTCAATTTATTGAGTCTAGGAGAATGTGTACGTTGAGTCGCACTGAGTCATCTCAACCCCTAGACATATCTCTCCAAGATCTACCATACAAACAGACCAATTCCTGAACCAAGCCCAAGCTCCACAAAGTCCAAAAGCCCAATGGACCAATTCTGTCTGCTGGAGACAGAGTTCGGGCCGAACTCTGCCTCCACACAGAGTTCGGGCCGAACTCTGTCCCCTGATTTCCAGCACCCTGATTTTTAGGGCCTGCTTGCTACCAGCTGTCCAACGGCCAAAAATTTGAATTATCCATACCGAATTCTGGCCGAATTCTGCTTGTCCCGAACCCTATAAATAGGCCTTGGTTTCTCTCATTTGAAACCATCCACTCTTCTATTCTTCTTCTCTTACATAGCCTATATAGTCAAGAGCCTTACTCTTCCAATCTACTAGCCACAAAACTTCCTAAGCCCCAAGGTGCTCAAGTGCGATTCAGCTAGAAGTTTTTGTGCAAGAGTTGAAAAGAAAAGTCACTTGGACAATTCCAAGTCGCTTGGAAAAATCCAAGCAAATCACCACTGCGATCCTCTGTAAGAAGTTGACGTGCTCTTCTGAAGAAAAGGCACGGGTTGTAAACTACTATTTCACAAATAGTGGATTTGAATCCTGAGCTAGAGTTCTCAGGCCTGGACTAGTCCTCCACGAGGGAAATCAGGTTAAAACTGCTGTGTTTGCGTATGCTCTTCTGATCTTTATTTACTTCCGCATTTCCTTCTGATTTATTTACTATCTTGATAGTTATTTTGTGGAGGTGATATAGAGTTAATTTTTATTTGGTAATTATCGACACAAACTCTATTCACCCCCCTCTAGAGTTGCCTACACCTGTGTTTTCAATTGGTATCAAAGCAAGGTCTCTATTGTTAAGCTTAACATCCTTAGAGTAGATCCTTGTTTATTTGTGTATGGCATCATATTCTTCCTCCTCCGATGAAGAGGGTTTTTCTTCTAGTAGCATAGACAATCATGTTTCTTCTAAATGCAATAAGTGTTCTAACTGGAAAGCCATGGCTAACCATTCCTTAAAGTTTGCTAAGGCTTTTCATTCTACAAATGAAGAACTTGTAGAAAAGGTTATTCATTTAGAAGAAGCTAATGAGTTTTTGAGAAACGAAATCAATGATTTATTATCTAGACTTGACTCTCAAAACTCATCTTGTGTTTCTTTAAAGAGTTTGAATGATTCTTTAATTTTGAAAATCAAATCTCTTTCCTCATCAATAGAAGATCTTAAGAAGCAAGCACATGAGCTAAATCATTTGCATGATTCTTCTATTGACTCTTTAAAGAAACAAAATGATGATTTTATTTCTAGAATTGCTTTATTTGAAAAAGAGAATTATGCTTTAAATGCTAAATTTGATTCTCTTACTTGTTTGCATAATGATTTGCTATTAGAACATGATATTCTTAAGACCAAATTCATGCATAGTGATTCTCTTACTTGTGTGCATAATGATTTGCATGATACTCTTAAGACCAAATCCATGCATACTCACTCTAGAGATATTCATCATTCTAGTATGTCACATGCTCATAATCATGCTCATTCTGATACATGTGCACACACTAGTATTAGGTGCTTCTATTGCTCTCGCATTGGACACATGAGTGTAACTTGTCCTATTCGTAGGAGTTTTTCTACCAATGCTAGAGTAAATAGTATGTGGGTCCCTAAAGCTAACAAATGTGGATCCAAGTTTATTTGGATACCAAAGTCTTCGCCTAATATTGTAGGTGGAGCTTCTTGTATCGGGATATAGCACCAAAGAGCGTGTTGGTGGTTGCAAAGCTCAAAGGTCATCTTCTAAGCAATTGTACCAACACAAGTGTGGCCACTAGAGCCACTTTGGTAACATGCTAAACGATTCTATTTAAATGGTTTATATTTGTTGAATCTAGCATGTTTCTTTTGATGTCTTGCTACTAGCTTACATTGATATCCTTTAGTTGCTTTTATATAAATCATGTGAGATATAATACTAGCATGCTTAGTTAATTTTCTTATTATTTCTTTTATCTAGCATGACTAGTTGCATAGCTTTAAATGATTAGTTCACACTATATAGTTTATCACTCATTTTCTAGTAGTGTGACACATTTACATATGCATGCTCGCTATTCTTTGTCTTTATAAAGCATGCATATCACTCTAGTTCATTGGAGCTTGATTCTTGAATTTTGTTTTAAAGTTTGACTCTCCATTTTTAATGTTTTGAGATAGTTACTTCTTGCCGATTTGTATTTCATTGGTATTTGTGAATATATGTGTTTAGCACAAGCTACTTATAATTTGATAAGTATATACTTATACTTCTTGTTAACCTTGTGCTTACATAATATATTCATTATTGATTCTCATGTTTTATTTTGATTATCCTATTGAGAATCAATTATGTCTTTTCCTAATAAAGTCTATTTATACGTGCTTTTGAATTTGTGATAGTTTTTCAAACATTCATGATGGATACATGACTATATTCATTAAATCTTCATTTACATGTAGATCATGTATTTATTTTATTGACATCTATTTTTGAATAAATATTTTTATATGGGCATATGAGATAAGCTCAAGTTTCATAGAGTATTTATTCATACTTTTGCTTACCTCATAATTTAGCTATTGATTCTTTTGACTAAATTTGTGTTATCTCTACTTGAATCAATTAGCTTATTCCTTAAAGTCTTCTTTTTGATGATATCTTATTGGCTTTTATTTGTTGACTTTATGGATACATGTCTTTTACTCTTATTTTGATCTTTTTCGCTTAACCAATTTTTTCAGCCTGATTCCAGTTCTGTCACCAGAACCCGGAATTCGGGCCGAACTCTGCCCTTACCAGAGTTCGGGCCGAATTCGGCCTGGCTGTTCCAGAACCGGAAACAGCCTCAGCCGTTGATCAAATTATAGATCCAATGGCAATTATTGATTCCAAATGTTGATATTTATTTATTCAAATGCCTTTAAGTTGGAATGTTGAGAGAAAATGTTTATTAAGTGTCTTGTTCATGACTTTTATGGAAGTTCTTTTAAGAATTGCTTGGTTTTGTGCTTTACCTTACTTGTTGAGATCATCATACTTATTTTGAGTATAAATCTTCTATATATTTATTTTCATAAAGTGTATTATGAAAATATTTGTTTTGAAAATATTCTTAGCAAATTTTGATGATCATTCTTTCATTATTATTTGGGTGTTTACCTCTCTTATTCATAGGGATTTTTATACTTTGATGTTGTTTGATGATATTGCATATATTCCTCTAAATCTAATTTCTTAAAAGTAAAGAACATTTTGGGAACAAGCCGAAAGGGTCCTTCTTTCATACAGGTGTAAATAGCCTGAAGCGACACGGTGCACTAGTCTTCGGACTACCGCTAGCTGGGAACCGGCCCCTACAGCTAACCCAAAGTGATCAACACTTTATAGACTTAAGATTTATTAAGGTCTACTTGCAACCATTATCTAGTTCTGGATCCTCCCCTAAGTTCCAGAATACTTCATCATATCTAGCCTTATATTTGAGCTATAAATATTTTATTATTAATGCCCAATGATGTTTTGTAGCACATGAGAATATATGTAATTGACATATCATACTTCTCATGTCTTTAGCTACTATGGGTTGAACTTTTACTTTGAGATTTTCCATTTCTAGAGAATACACTTTCATAATGGTTATAATTTTGCATTCTCTAGATTAATGTATTACTTCATTATCTTGGGTTAATCTCAATATTTTTGGCAAAGAGATTTGCTCTACTGTGTTTTCATGAACATCTCTTTTGTCCTTTACTTGATGAGAGTCTAATTCATTTACTTACTATCTTATACTCTTATCCCTGCTTAGCAAAGAGTATATAAATCATTTTGATCATTCAAAATGTTTTACCCTTATTATGAACTCTATGCTTAAGCATGTATTTTTTTGGTGTTAGTGACTTAAGATTTAATGAGCACATTTATCATGTTAATGGCCTATCTCATTAATCTTAATTAGTTATGTAGCTAGCTTGCTTATTTGCGATGTATTGTTAAGCTACATAATTTTTGTTCACTTTCACTCATCCAGCTATCTTCTTGGACTTCAATCTATATGTGATATGCTAGTTTACAAAAACAAGATTTATGAATTTTCTTGATGAGATTTGTATTCTATTTTAGACTCATATGTTTGGTTTCTAAAATTAGTTTGACAAATTTTTTATTTTATCTTGTTTCCATTGAGATTTGTGATTCATCGCTTTAACTTCCTTTCATACTAGTCATTGACAAGCATCTCTTAAATTTCTCTCATCTTTTGAGTCATGATTCTATTATATTATCATTTCTTTGGAATAAATTTACAATCATTTAAATAAGATTGACTCTTTTCTATATTTTCCATTGGTTTGTTTATATGGTTTTTAGATGGAATTTATGACGGATCATAATGATTTAATGGTTTACTTTATAAATGATCCTAATGGTTGACTAGTCCTATATTATCTAATTATGTAGTTATCAAGTTAATTTATTACTCTACTTTGACTACTCATGGATTATCACATATGCTCTTGCTATTTGAACTTCATTGGTTTCTCATTTAGTATTAGCAAGGTTGGATTATTACCCGCTGATGGGTACATATGTGGTAAAACATACATAGTCCTTGCAAAGCAATAAATTGGTTGATCATTTCTTAATTAGATAACCATGGACATGATATTTGAGCTTTATCTTTTATTTTTTGAGCTATATTTTGACTTTCTTCGTGATTGATTTAATTGACTTTATTCATGATGACATTTTTCTTTAGTTTTATTTTTATCTTTTGAGCTATATTGTGATTCTCATCATGATTGTTTTTAATGGACCTTATTATTCCTTTTCATGATGATATTTTTCTAATGGACCTTATTATTCCTTTTCATGATGATATTTTTCTAATGGACCTTATTATTCCTTTTCATGATGATATTTTTCCAATGGACCTTATTATTCCTTTTCATTATGATATTTTTCTAATGGTCCTTATTATTCTTTTTCATAATTATATTTTTCTAATGGACCTTATTATTCCTTTTCATGATGATATTTTTTCTAATGGACCTTATTATTCCTTTTCATAATGATATTTTTCTAATGGACCTTATTATTCCTTTTCATGATGATATTTTTCTAATGGTCCTTATTATTCTTGATCATAATAATATTTTTCTAATGGACCTTATCTCTTTTCATGATGATCTTCTTCTCAAAAGATAACATGCATTGATCTATCATATTTCAATATGATATTCTTCTATATAGGTTAGTGTATGTCGTCTTTTGATTATATGTGCTAAATTGAGATATTATTTTGATCGTTCATCTTTAGTGACTATTTTATTGGATATCTCTCCTAAAGATGACATTATTTGTTTTATGTCGTCTTTATAGCCTTATATGCATTGAGCAAGGGGGAGAAATCTATAGTTAATTTACCCCTATATCTTGAAGTTATTTTTTTT
Organism: Iris pallida; assembly: GCA_029216955.1. Lineage (NCBI taxonomy): Eukaryota > Viridiplantae > Streptophyta > Magnoliopsida > Asparagales > Iridaceae > Iris > Iris pallida. Next base: position 9,864,182 of record JANAVB010028196.1, on the reverse strand, counting down.
ATATAAGTGCTTTGGAACTAGATACGCATATTTTAAGGGGGAGCAAATAAATTAGTTCAATTCATTTATACCCTTTAATATGTCGTATACGTAGTTCATCATTGACCCATATTTTTTTTTGGATACTGATATTTTGTGAAAGGTTTATGAGAGTTTATGCAATTGTTTTCATCATATTATCTCTCTCTTTTATATGAGTCATCTCTTTTAATTTCGTATTTTATCTTGATGACGATTGTGCTTTCTTTGATTTGGTTTTCTTTGTATGTTTCTTTTGGCTTTCCTTGTTGAGGACTTATCCAATATTCATGATTTTATCTATATTGGTCATAGTTTGAGGGAGAGCATTCAATTCGACTGAATTTCTCCTTCTCAAACATTGTTTCTCCTTTACCTTCATGTTTATTCATATAGCATGATAAGGTAATTGAGTTCAAATGCATGGATTTTGGATAAGCAAATAGATTTGCAAATAATGAGATCTTTTTATATCAATTGCTTCTATTTTACATTGATCATTCATTTATTTTGTTTCACTATTTATCTGTGGACAATTATGACTATCATAGTTTCATTAATCAATGTTTCAAGTTTATATATTTCAATTGATATCAAGTTTGTCTATTTCAATATCTCAATTGGTTTCTTTCTTCTTTGATATCTATTATTTGCAATTATCTAATCCTTATGGTTTTTGACTGAATTTTTTTTTTCAAAAGTTTTTGGATGTCTTTCTTGGATTTCATGTAATACTATGTTTTTGGATGTCTTTCTTGGATTTCATGTTGGTAAAGTATCTATTGATTATTTTCAAATTCTTTTAGTTTTACCAACTATTTGTGTTTTGACAAGCTATTTTCTATTTGGCACTCTACATTTTGGTATGTAGTTTCTATACTTGTCTTTACACACTTCTCCCATTGTTCCTCATTTAGTATATCTTGATCATGATTGTCTATGCCTTCCTCCTTATGCTTGAGTTTATTTTATCTCTTATTACGGGGGAGCTTCTTTTTGATCATGACAAAGGGGGAGAAATAAGTTTAAGTTAGCACACTATCTTCTCGTAGTATGTGTTTATTAGTGATATATGCATCTATCGTATCTGTCTTAAACTTAACCGATTTGCCATAATCAAAAAGGGGGAGATTGTTGGCCCAATGATTATATTGTGTTTTTGAATATGGCTAATCAGTTAAGTTTAACATAATGATGTCACTAATACTCATATACTCACTATCATGTTGCTACTTAAACTTAGCATTGTCCGAATTGTCCTATATTATATTGCTATGCTTGTATCGTACTGCAACATATTTTGTTGGCCTAACATGCTATCATGTTGTTACTTAAACTTAGCAATGTCCTAATTGTCCTATATTGTATTGCTATGCTTGTATCGTACTGCAACATATTTTGCTGGCCTAACATGTATTTGTAGACATGCAGTAAGCATGATCTAACATGATCAAACAGGACATAGGCAATGAAGAATTAATGTTGGACCAAAGACGGCGTCATATAAAGGGATTTCTCCGAACCGCCTAACGACCTATCCGGGGCCTCCCATCGGGGGTTCCGCTGCCCGGTCAGCGGACAGGGGTCGAGGGGGCAGCGCCCCCCGTCGGGGGTTCGGGGGCGAAGCCCCCGAAAGGTATTCAGATTTTCAGATCTGTATATCTTTGGACGACTGCTGTCAGGGAAAAAGATGTCTTCATGGCTGCTCAAATATCAGAAGAAAGGCATCATCAAAGGGCTCTTGGTTTTCCTGTTTGTTCCATGTCTGTAATCTTCAATTTATTGAGTCTAGGAGAATGTGTACGTTGAGTCGCACTGAGTCATCTCAACCCCTAGACATATCTCTCCAAGATCTACCATACAAACAGACCAATTCCTGAACCAAGCCCAAGCTCCACAAAGTCCAAAAGCCCAATGGACCAATTCTGTCTGCTGGAGACAGAGTTCGGGCCGAACTCTGCCTCCACACAGAGTTCGGGCCGAACTCTGTCCCCTGATTTCCAGTACCCTGATTTTTAGGGCCTGCTTGCTACCAGCTGTCCAACGGCCAAAAATTTGAATTATCCATACCGAATTCTGGCCGAATTCTGCTTGTCCCGAACCCTATAAATAGGCCTTGGTTTCTCTCATTTGAAACCATCCACTCTTCTATTCTTCTTCTCTTACATAGCCTATATAGTCAAGAGCCTTACTCTTCCAATCTACTAGCCACAAAACTTCCTAAGCCCCAAGGTGCTCAAGTGCGATTCAGCTAGAAGTTTTTGTGCAAGAGTTGAAAAGAAAAGTCACTTGGACAATTCCAAGTCGCTTGGAAAAATCCAAGCAAATCACCACTGCGATCCTCTGTAAGAAGTTGACGTGCTCTTCTGAAGAAAAGGCACGGGTTGTAAACTACTATTTCACAAATAGTGGATTTGAATCCTGAGCTAGAGTTCTCAGGCCTGGACTAGTCCTCCACGAGGGAAACCAGGTTAAAACTGCTGTGTTTGCGTATGCTCTTCTGATCTTTATTTACTTCCGTATTTCCTTCTGATTTATTTACTATCTTGATAGTTATTTTGTGGAGGTGATATAGAGTTAATTTTTATTTGGTAATTATCGACACAAACTCTATTCACCCCCCTCTAGAGTTGCCTACACCTGTGTTTTCAAAGAATGTCGACGCTGTGGTTATCCGTGTAATCATCAAGATACGATCGCTTTCATCCAACATTCGTCTCAATTCAAAATCCTAAGTATTGCATCCATTTGGAACGATAACACTTGCGCGATCGTCATTCACCGTGTCAGATTACCCCCGAGTTATCGTATATCATCTTTGATATGCCTCAATATCATCGACGATATACGTAACCTGACGATCTTCGTTTGCAACAAATTCTGAGTCGTGCGAATGATGCTATCGTCCGACTGGATAATCTCCTCGACATTCGAATTCAATTTTGATCATTTCCCTCGAATCGTTCACAATATCAATTTTTCTTAACCCACATTCACGTATCATTCATCTGTCTATCTTAAGTCATCGACCAACGTATTTCTCATTTCATAACATTCCTTGCTAACTCAATCATCGAACGATATCCATTCCAATCCTCAGAGTCATTCGCGTAACTTTGAAATCGAACATTTCATGCACGTTACCTAACCTTCGTGTTAACTTTTCCTATACGATCCGTATCAATTTCCTCGATTCGATTTCATCTACTCAATCGTTTTCGCGTTTCATACTCGTACAATCCTCAATCTTTCGCTCGAATGATTTCTAAGACGGACCATACACTACTCGGGATTCGAGTCATCCAATCTAGTCCAAATCACGTTCGCGTTGTTCGCTAAGACATGTTTCGGATTCGTTCGACGAATCCCTAGCATAATCGTTCACGTCACATCGATGCACTAAGTCGTTCGAACTATTCCTCAAAATCAAAAACAATCTTCCGTGTATGCCTAAGCATTAGTCCAATAGCACTTCTATCGATATACACTTTAAGTGTATCCCCGTTCCCGGCCAAGCGGTACTTAATATCGGTTGCGACTCGTTTGCACCAAAAGGTCGAGGTGCGCGATATGCGGCACAACTTAGCCAAAAGGCCGTGTGCATAACCATCCCGTATGGACTATACCTCGGTCTCGTGTGCTCGTTCGCTATTGTTAGCATAAGGTCGTTCAAGCACGCAACGTGTTTGCTAACTTTTAGCACGTGTCTTCTATCAATTCAAGGTCGGCACCGTTCGGGCACAAAGGCCATTGTCTATCGATGCGTTCGATAGAACGCTTGTATGAGATTTTGAAAATATTAGACTTATTGTATGGACATCCCGTGGGACAATCGAGAGAGAGCGCACCAACGATATCGACTTTATGGAAGCAACATTCAGAGTTCGCGAAAACATCAGAGTTAAAGAATTCAATCGATAGTCCAAGGACGTAAAGCCGTGCTCTGATACCACTAATATCATGCCCCGCTCCCGTAGGAGCGATCGTCCTCGCTAAGGCGTGATGCCGCACGAGCCTAAATTGCGCTCGTGCAAGGCGGGTTCCATAACGGCCGATTACAGCGGCTGCGACGAGGTCGTCGCACAGAAGTCCTAAGCAGAGACATTGAACATGCTGCGGAAATTAAGAACAAAACACAAGTCATTCAAAAGAAGCTCTTTATTGATATTGAAACAACGGTTACATTGGGGGCGCAAGGCCGAGATTACAAACACTCAAATTCACTCGTCTCACATTACAAATCACTCTTCTCTCTCTCATCTCTCGATTACAATGCTTGAGCCAGCGGAAGCTTCGAAAGACGATGTCCATACATTATGTCCCGTATAGGTCTTCGATTCCATGCGGCCATACGCTTCGAATCGCCAAAGAACTCCGTGCCTCGACGCATCCAAGCGAGAGCTTCTACCTGTACCTGCACATAGAAACTATGTAGGTGTCAGTACTCAACTGTACTGGTGGAGTGAGCTCCTCGCCCACCCATATAAAATCGACACGTTTATTTTACTTTGTGCGATACAAGCCCCTTTACGATTGTCTTTCTAGTCTTGCCTTAGGATCGATTTTAGGATCGACGCCTTGGTCTATTGTGTCTATCAGACCGTTACCGTGCCTTGCACTAATAGTGTACTCATACGTTACCGCTAGACCTTCTCGTTTCAATAACGTTAACTTATCGCCTCGTGCTTGTCTTTCGTACCATACTCTGGGACGTAACGACTCGGTCGTGTCAAATACTTGCCCGTGCCTCAAACATCGAGGCCGTGCCTCGCAGCGTAACCTGACTTATCCAAACTCGCCTTATGGCCCTTCCAGACTTAACTTGAAACGTCTAACACAACTTATGGAACCGGTATTGAGAACTCAAGTTCGACGCCATATCTCGTGGCGAAATACGTGTCTTTACGTATAGCCGAATCGTAGGCTTTATAACACTTTGGTGCAACCGAGCACACATTTCACAACACATCGCATACCGTGCTTACGCTTCCTTTGTTACGACCGACACCGTGTATGCGGATTCGCTGCTTAGCACGCCAAATATCTATATGAAAGGCCACTGGCATGACAAGCCATCGCGGACATAGCTCGGGTAGGCGGCGGGTCCTTCGATACAAGGTAGCTAGCCCCATAAAAAGCCCCCGACTACCCACGCAATAAAAGCATGTGCTGCTATAACGTCTACCCCCAGGATGACAGGGCCCGGTGCCCCGGCGTATAACCAGCCTTAGGCAGAAATTTTTGTCGACAAGGTGTCCAATGACCACGCACCTACGAGACATCTAGACTCACGTAAATACATGGCCTAATTTGTTGGTACGACTGGAACTATACTTAGCAACTCGTGCTCTGAACCACCCTTTGTATTACGTGCATCGGGGCCACGAGACTCCCAACCGAGGGACCGCCTCGAACATCTTAACGTGGATAGAAACGCGAGACTCCCAACCGAGGGACCGCCTCGAAAACATCTTAACGTGGATAGGAACGCGAGACTCCCAACCGAGGAACCGCCTCGAAAACATCTTAACGTGGATAGGAATGCGAGACTCCCAACCGAGGGACCGCCTCGAAAATATCTTAACGTGGATAGGAACGCGAGACTCCCAACCGAGGGACCGCCTCAAAAACATCTTAACGTGCCATAGACCGTGGCTAACTTTATATTGTGCCAATCGTGGCTCGTGTCTTTAACTGACTTACGTCCTACGTGACGCAATCAACCAAGTTATATGTTACATGACGGCCCTTGAGATCGTGAGACTATTTAACTTGACAACCGCAGAAAGAGCGGGACGGCACTTGGAATGACTTAGGTCGATCTGTATAACTTTGCCTAACTTACTCAAGCCTACAACTTAACCCGAGGGACGAGCCAAGGCTATGCCAAGCCTTGCGCAGTGGAAACGGACATGCTTTATCGAGCATTTACGCGGGCGACGCCTATGACTTAGGCTAACTCATTGTTTGTGTCGAATACCAACTTTTCCTTCTCCCAAGCTGCGGGACGAAGGATCGAGTGTCATTTTCAAAGCACGCTGAGCACCAACTCTAATCAGACCGTGGGACGTTTTCCATGTTCTAAACTCGATTCGATCGGTCGAAAAAATTCCCTTTAGCTATGTGGATTCGTCTTTTTTATTATTAAGCCTACTTGTGCAAGTTGAAAACACACGATTTATTATGTGAAGGCAAAGATGAGGCAAGTTCACCGAAACTACCCCACCTGAGCGACGTCTTCGAGTCGTCATTGTAAGGCCAAGTCCGAACGCCGTCGGCGTTTCGATTCCTCCGATTGACTTTGCGGGACGGGGTACTACACTAGCTGGTGTTCAGAGGTGGAAAGCGAGAGATCCACAGGAGGATGTCTTTTCCTTGGGTGGAGCTGCTATATCGTGGAAGTCGAAGAAGCAGACTATACTCTCTCGTTCCTCCATGGAATCTGAATTCTATGCACTTAAAACTGCAGCAGATGAAGCAGAATGGCTTCGGGAGCTCATGTATGATCTTCCAGTAGTTGGGGCTCAGATACCAGCGATACCAATATACTGTGACAACCAGGCGACTGCGACAGTGGCATCAAATAACCTCTTCAACGGAAAGAAGAGGACTGTACGGTTGAAGCACATGGCAGTACACGATCTTATCAAAAGAGGTATAATTACAGTGATTGATGTTCGGAGTCAGGAGAACCTGGCAGATCCGTTCACAAAGGGCCTCAAGCGCCAGTTGGTCGATGACACAGCTTGTAAAATGGGCTTGAAGGTATTCTGATAGTGTGTCTTTGTAATCCTACCATAAAGTTTTATGCTATTAGTTCAAAGAAAAATCTACTAGACATCTAACTTTTGGTTCAAAGGAGGATCACTGACTGGAAAACTATCAGGTAACAGTGGGTACTTGTTCTCTGAAACATGGAAGGGATACGAACCCATAACCACTGTTGTCTACTATGTATTTTTTACAGAAAAAACAAATCCTATTGAAGGTTGGCTTAAACGCCTTAATGAGTTCTCAAACAGAGTGAATGCCTGGTGTGCTTTACAGGAAGTACGGTAGAGCAGCACTACAAGGAGTGAAACTCCATGCTACAGTGGGGTGACTCCAACATGAGGTTCCCAGGTCTGGGATAATGCATCGGCTTTGCAAGCCAAGTCATAGTGTAGCTGCCCTTCCCAGAAAATTAGAATATTTTCTATTATTAATTATTTTATTAGAATGGTGATTTTAGATTTTATAGATAATTATTTAGTTAATTATTACGGTGGATGATTTAAGTCTTTGTGAAGTTATGGAGCACAAACCGATTAGGAATCATGGCACGGATAGTGCAATGACGTGCTTTGACTAGAGTACTAGCCCTGGTAGGGAAGGCCGAGCCATAGTGATGTCCTAACTAGAAAAACCAAGCCAAGTTGCGACTTACCGCTTACCGAAGATTATTTAGTTATTAATTATATTATTGATTTTAGGGAAAACCGATTATAGCAGTTTAGCCCCGACTGGACCCGAACTGAGCCCAAGCCCATGTAGCCATGCGGCACATCCAATGACATTCGTGATTGATGAACTGGGTATGAAGGTGTTGTATCTCGTTTAATGATTTAATGAATATTTTCTAGTATTCGTAATTAAGTATTATAATTATTATTATTAGTTGGCATTCAATGACATTTTGTATAAAATGGATTTTGTGCACCTAGGAATTACTAGGCTGCGCATAATGGTATATATACACCATTATGGTCATATTGAATTTCATTACATTTATTATTATTTTAATTGAGGTTATTATATATATAATACTATTATTATTGGTGATATTATAATTGTCAAGTAAACGTTATATATATATATATATATATATATATATATATATATATATATATATATATATATATATATATATATATTCTTTTATATTAATAGGCCCTATAATAGAATATATTGGAATTTTATCTAAATTTGGTGGAGCGTATTATATAAGCATATATAGGAAAATATAGATAAATAAATATATGTATATATATATATATATATATATATATATATATATATATGGATTACTAATATATATATATATATATATATATATATATATATGGATTAATAATATGGATTATATATATATATATACATATATATATTGATATATATGTAAGAAGAGAGTGGAGCAACAGCAACTTTTAGTTGCTGAACCCGCACACACCTAGGGCCTATAGGGGCCCCAGCCCGTGTATACTTCTCCCAGCCAACCGAGAGCATATAATAGCTCTCGGCCTTAACTCGACACCTAGGTTCAATATATAATCGAGAGATAGGAAGAAACGAGATCGAGAAATCGACGCAAACTCTAAACCCTAACCCACGTGTACGCCGACCCCAGCACTGGGCGAGCCATCCAGCGACCGCGCGCCGCCGAGGAACCACCGCCGCCGGCCGGTCGGGCGCGGAAAACGCACGGACAGGCGCGCGCGGCCTGGAACGACAGCAGCAACTGCGAGGAGAAGGCCACTTCGCGAGGCATTTTCCTGACGTATGATCGATCGTTTCGTGAACCGTAAGTTCTGGTATGATCTTGGTTTAACCCTCTCTAATCCCTATCAATTAGTTTAGATTCTAGCGATCCGAAACTCGAGAAAATTCGAGTTGAAATTGCCGAAAAACCTGTTTAAAAAATAGGACGAAAAACAGTTGAAATAGCCTACTTCGCATTTATTTATCTTCCAAACCATGCATAACTTCGAAAACCTATTAGAAGGCGTTTATTGACAACATGTAGGGCTTCGAATCCCTTTTTACGGAATTTGATTTCATCGACTACGTGCCGAGAAATCGGATTCCGATGTTTCCCAAAACCTGTTTTAAAAACTAGAAAATTGTTCCACACGACGTGCGTCCCGCCATTTCGGGCGACGTGGTCGTGCACCGTAAGCATCGAAAGCTGCATAACGGTTTTGTGGTCGTGTGGGCTTTGACGGAATTCAAATTGGTCGCGTGTGCGCGACGAATTTGATGCGTATCCGTCGAAATTCACCGTATCGTGTACTTTGCAAATTCTTCAATTACTTAGTGCACGCTCATCAGATCGAGATGAAACTTGCGCCAGCAGGACCGTATCGTTTTTCTGTTCTTGTATGCCAAGTTTGGTCCGATTCTGAGATAGTTGATAAAATCACCGTTTTGTGGGCCCCACGGTCCCACTCAACGGGCGATTTTGTGCACGGCCCGCCGGAATCCAACTCTGGACATACGGTTGGGTTCGTATCGGAAAACTGGATCCGTAAACATATAGTTTGACGACTTTAGAGACCGTTGACTCTGGCACGCTTTTCGGTGCAAAGCGGATCTAACGGCGGACATCGTTTTGGCCCAAAATTACCGTTTTATCCCTGTGTCCAGAATTGGACTTAAGGACAGGCAAAATTAGCTAATTTGACTATTCTGAGAACATTGGTGATATTTATTTCAGCTTCTGGGGACTGTTGTACGGGTTTTGACTATTGTGGCATATTGAGTAGTTCAGACTGTCGGTTTCACCAACAGAGGACCACAGGCGAGTACAGTTTATTGTCTGCATTTCGATATTGATTTTCACTATATTTCATTGATTGGCCATTGGTTATGTGATTATTTTCTATTATAAATTGTTGAGTCGGGAATGAGAAGTATCAAGGATGTGTGATCCGACCTTAGACCGTGTAGACCGTGTTGTATTTATTTCTTGTAGACAGTGTAGACAGTGATTTATTTATTTTATTTATTTCTTGTAGACAGTGTAGACAGTGATTTATTTATTGCAAAGTAGACAGTGTAGACCATGATTATTACTGCATTTAAACTGTGTAGATCGTGATTATTATTTTGTAGACAATGTTTCTTTACTGCAATATTTTCTGTAGACCGTGTAACTGTAGACCGTGTAATTGTAGACCGTGTAACTTTAGACCGTGTAACTTTAGACCGTGTAGACCGTGTCGCATCATTGTCCCGAGACCGATCACATATCAAAGGTACTTCTAACAGTGGGGAAAGTATATGTGTCTATTTATTTACTATTGATTTTCTGTCTATTATTACGGCTTTACTGTTTATTTTCAAAACTCATAATTGATGTCTAACCTTTGTTTTATAGTCATTTTCTTTATTTGAAATTGCATTCAGTGAATTGTGCTCGTTCCATTCCTGACTGGAAACCAACATTTTCAGGTTAGCCGTGGATTCACTTAGCTTGGGGAGTGACGGGAATACTTGCAGACAAAGCCTAGAGACTAGATAGATAGTTGAGTTGTAGTCATTCATTTATTTGTACAAGTTTATATTTTTCTACAAATGTAAAACTTGTGATCATTGTAAGTTAAATTAATTATGTGAATGAGCATTATTTGTGATTTTGATCTTCATGGCCGTGACAGCGTTCTACCGCCGACACTGCGGCGTAGGCTGGCTTGGACACGTCTCGTATCCGTTTAAAAAAAATGGGTGCGGGTCGTGACACATAGCGACGTAGCACCGCAAATAGGCAGGTAGCCTAATGTTGTATGACGTAATTAAAGAATTGTAGACAGCACTACAAAGGGGAGGATGGCCCCATGTTACAGTGGCACGACACCACGATGAGGTACCCAGACAAGGATAAAGCCTCGGTCTTGCAAGCCATGTCGTTGCGACGTAACACCGCAAGGAAGCCTTAGGCTTCATGCTGAGTAGATTGGCACTACAAAGAGGCTGAGACCTCATGCTACAGTAGTATGACACTACGATGAGGTTCCCAGGTAGGGATAATGCCTCGGCTTCAGGCCATGTCATAGCGGCGTAGCACCGCAAGGAAGCGCAAGGCTTCATGCCATGTCTCTTTAATAAAGAACTCACCTATAGTGTATGGAAAGAGATATCAGGCCGTCTCTTGAGGGTAAACTTGTAGACGCCCAAAATTATATACTGAAACCAGGCTAGCACAGGGCCTTTAATGTGCATCCAGAAGCACACGTAACTATACTTTGTGAGTGGAAAGAATTACAATTGTGGTGCAGAATTCAAGGCGTAGTCCATTCTTGTATCACATTGTTATTTAACCCATGCGGGAAGATTCAAGCCGTCAGCGACATCTATCCTAATACAAAATGGACAGTTACTGTGGGGAACGCTCAACCCTGGACACATATATATGTTATGATATATGGGGGATTGTTGGTGCTTTCTTTACATGGAGAGAGCTTGCTCTCAACATGCCTTGTAAAAGTTTTGTCGCTACAAGAAATTACATTTTTAGCGACATATTTTAGCAACATAGGACCTATTATGTCCTGTAAGCCCCAGTCCCAAAATACGTAAGACTAGGAACGTAGACATGCCAGCTGTATTCATACGAAGTACATAGGCCTCGTATGGATACATAAGCTGTAAATGTAGTAAAACCATGACTAATCTCATCCACACAAAATAAAAGAATAAAACAATTCAAATAATGATTATGAATTGTCTAGATACAATATGTTGGGCGGAGACAAATCCACTACCAACAAGTAAAGGAAAAATACATGAGAAAAGAAATAATTTTGGCGAGCGAAGCGAAGACGATCCAAACGCAATCATCCTCTAAGAAATAAAGATGGTCACGGCTAAAGCTAGAGCACCTGCGAAAAGATAATAGCACACACCTGGCGAGACAATCAGGTCCTCAGAGGGACGTAACAAGATACATAATATCATGCCAATAACTGAATAATTAAAGCTCAACAGAAAAGTACATATGACTACATAAATAAAGGTCCTTAACCATTCTAGGTGTAAATGCATTTTGAAGACAACGTTCCACACAAGGGCTCCCGAGACTAGAAACACGGCACGTTAGCGTTTCAACCAAGGCACTAGTGGCGTCTAGAGAAAAGTAAATGCACGGCCCATTAGCACTAGAGTGAGAACTAAGGGGCATCTAGAGAAAAATAAATGCACGGCCACTAGCTCTTGGGTGAGTCACTAACGGCAGCTAGATGAAGGTAAATGCACGGCACATTTGTGTTTCAACCGAGGTACTAGTGGCGTATAGATAAAAGTAAATAAATGCACGGCCACTAGCTCTCGACTGAGTCACAAATGGCAGCTAGACGAAAGTAAAGGTGTGAAAGCCCCTGCGCCTAATAACTGTCTTCACCCTCCCCATGCACTACTCGTGCTGAATCCACACCACGATATTTCTAGTAACCGTTAAGTCTTCTAGACAACTATATTAGCAGTTATATCCTAATGCTCGTTCTGTACGCACCGATGTACGGTCGGTACACAAGTCCGAATCTATATGAGACACGTAACATCGTGGTACACAAGTGTCGGCCAATGAATACGGCACAAACAAATGTGGTCCCTTAACTCTAGGCCAAATGCATCAAGAAAACTAAATATAATAATTTGCAACTACATATGGTTTTGAAATGACAACAATTAAAACATGCATGATATTGAGCAAGAAATTAAACAGTGAAGGCAAGGTGTCTTGCCTGGTGTGTCGCCTGGTGGGGTACGATGATCCATCAAATCTTGTGGTCCAATAGCCATGTTCATTGTGTAGCGGTCCGAAGTCACAAAAATATAGGACGAACGATCAGTGATGATAAATGAAGGAGATTTTGCGGGATAGAAAACGATTTGTAGAAAATATTTATAATAATTGAATACTAGATTTTTATCATCAAAATAATATTTTAAATAAATATATACTTTAAAAAGTCAAAATCGTTTTTCAACAAAAATATGCTCATAGATAGGAACAATATTTTGTTAGTTTATTTGAAAATACTTTAAAACTTACTCGACAAATTGGAGACTACATTTTTCTTATTCAAAATACATAAGAATCTAAAACTAAAAAAGTAAATTTTTGTCAAAATAATTTGTAGGTTAACATCTACATATAAAATACCATAAACTAATTTAATGGTAATTTCTCTCGAATATAAAATATATCGATATACAATTCATAGGAACATACTATTTGTAACTTATATACAGTAAAAATAAATATAATAATAATGATATTATTTATTATTATCAAGGTATCAGAAAGTAATGTATCACTATCAATCAATAGTAATGCTATTATCAAAAAAAATATAAATAAAAATAAAAATAATAATAATAATAATAATAATGATAATAATAATAATAATAATAATAATAATATACTTTTAGAAATTACGGTTTACAGAGAGCAACAGCTCTCAACTTTTGTTATATGGTGACATTTCTTTTCCCAAATGTTTACAGAGGTGGAGAGAGAGAGGAAAGAAGAGGAGGTTCTCACCGGCGGTCGGTGGCGCGGCAGCGGGGTAGGTCTCCGGCGGTGGAGAGCTCTCGCCAGTGGGGCGTCAACAGAGGAAGCGCAGCTCGCGACGACGTCGAGACGGCGGAGGGCGGCACTCGTCTCGCCGGTCAACGCGGCAGAGGCGGCGCTCGCGGGTCTTCGACGCCGAGCACGACAGAAGGGCGGCCACGCGAAGTCGATGGCGTGCGGCGCTGCGGAAGGGGAGGCCAAGGTTCGACGGGCACGGCGGACACGCTCGCGGTCCCGAGGAGATCTAAAGGCGGTCGACTCGGCTCCGCACGGTTGGCGGTCGCAAGGTCGGACGGCTAGGGGCTCCGCTCGCGGTAGTGGTCCGAGCCTGCGGCATCGAGGTGAGGGTTTGGATTTGTGGTTTTTTGTTTTCTTCTGATGATGGTGTTGGTCGGATACTGGGTTGTCGGTGGTGGTTGGGTTTGGGTAGTTTGTCGTTGGCAGTGATGGCCGTGGCGTGGTCGGGTCCATGGCCGGGTTGATGGTAGTGTGGTTGAGTCTTGGGGCCTGTCGGGAAGGAAGGGAGATGACGCGGAGATCGAGGGTGGTAGGGTGTTGATGGTGGTGGCTGGGAGCTGGAGTGTTCCGGGGTGGTGATGTGACTGGTGGTGGCAGGATAGCGGCGAAGGGGATTGCGATGGAGGCGGTGGTCGAAACAGGGAGGGAATGGCTGTGACGAGGACGGGTGTAACGGGTAGGGGGACGTCGTCGTGTCGGGGACTGTCCTGACACGACAGTGAAGGGTCGGTAGTTCTGTCCTGCGAGACACGGGAGCAAGGTCATGTCCGGCATGTCAGACACGGAAATGAACCATGTATATGCACTAGAAAATATAGTGGATGTAGAGAGGCACAGACACGATGCACAAATTTTGTGGAGAATTTGGTTGTAGAGAGAATTATGGAGGAGTACCTCTCCTTTTATAGGAGGTGGAAATTCCTATAAGATAAGGATTAGGATTAGTTTAAACCCAAAATAGATAATTCGTCTATTAATTTAAAATCAATCCAATCCAAATCCAATTACAAGTCTAATTTGAATTTTTAGTTTAAAATCGAATAGGATAAATCAAATTCCAAATACTTTACTATTTAAATAAATCCATAATTTCAAATCAAGGTTTAAATCGTCACAATAATTCCGAAATATATTTTCCAAAAATACTAATAATAATAATTTCAAAAATTATATTATTATTAAAATAAATTAATAAATAATTACTAAATATATATGTATGTATAAATAATATTTACATAAATATACGTTTCTAATAGACCATTTTATAGGAAAAATTATTTACTATTATAACTGTTTTTACGAAAGACTTTAAATAAAATAAATAAAATAATGGACTTGGAAATGTTGGTATGATATGTAAAATAAATATTACATATATTATTTTGAAACTATAAAAATAAGAAAAAATATTTTTCTAAAAATATGTACGCTCGCACATATTCGCACTCGCCGAGCAATTACGAAAATAAAATTTCGAACGCGACGTACAATACGACTACGCAGCGTACAATAATAAAATTTTAAATCAGTACCAAAATTAAAAAAAATAGTAGAAATTTAGGGATTTTACATCCTACCCAACTTAAAAGAATTTTGTCCTCGAAATTAAGAATTTGTAGGAGGGTGAGAAGACACGAGGGGGTATCGGTAATGAATACGATCAAGTCACTGGACGAGGCAAAGAAACGATGTTCAATGCAAACATGTATTAGAAAATCGCGATTTTTAAATAATGACGAAAATAAATCATGGATATGGCTAACTAAATTTAGAGGGCAAATGATTAGGGTTAAAGTTAGTCATGATAACATGGAAGGAGTAATATGGTATCAAAATGAGAGACCAAAAAGATAGGTTTTGAGAGTAGGTTGAGAGCACGATTTAAGAGAGCGAATTAGGTTTACTTCTAAGTTGAGCGATTAGAGGTCCTGATTGTAAGTATAGGGCCGAGAAAGAGGACGAGGAGTTTAGGATGAAGATATAGCAACGTTGAGTTAGAATGGTCATAGTCGATAGGAAGGCTAGATGAAGTTCTAGTATAAGTGCCTCCGTCCTTCCAAAAATCGGTGAAGACGAAAGCGATTTAAGGAGTTCAATGACGACATTATCAATTACGAATACGTGGTTCAAAGGCGGTCGTATAGATTTCAAAAGAATCGTCAAGGCAGTCGTGGATGGGATTCCAAGGGGTAAGTTTAACTATATCACATCCATATAGGTTGAAAAGGCGAACCAAAGTGCACTCGGTTGATCAGACCATCATGCACCGGTTCTGATTAGACAATATGTTAGTGGGAGCAACCCAAATAACATATGTCTTGAACAAGCTCGATTAATGAATAAGCTTGCAAAAACTAGGCTACATTAGCATCATTAGTCTAGATAATAGAACATACACACGATGGTAGATGAAGTAAAACAAATGTGAATAGTCTAAGAGTCATAAGGATCTAAGTCTTGTTTATTCCTATACCATCATTCTACGATTTTATTGACCAAAACTTGGTTGACCAAATGGGTTAGATTCCTCTAGTCTCTATGGTCTAGATAATCCTATTTGTATTCTCCTTAATGGTCAAGGGTGTGTCGGGTCGTGGGGTGTTTTACCCAACTTAAAAGAATTAAGCTAAGGGTATTTTGGGACATCCAACTAGTAGGGTCAATCTCTAGCAAGCACGAAGGAAAGATAAGAATAATGATAGGAGGAATCAAGCAAGATGCGATTGATGAGTCAAACGGTAATTTAAATAAGGAATCGAAGAAAGAGGTCAAGTAGGTAGATGAGATCCTAGACTTCTAATCCTATTCGCATGCTTGCTTGGTACGGTAAAGTAACCAAATAATTTATCTTGACCTGCATGGGCCACCACAAAAATATGTAACGCCCCAGTCCCAAAATACGTAAGACTAGGAACGTAGACATGCCAGCTGTATTCATACGAAGTACATAGGCCTCGTATGGATACATAAGCTATAAATGTAGTAAAACCATGACTAATCTCATCCACACAAAATAAAAGAATTCAAATAATGATTATGAATTATCTTGATACAATATGTTGGGCGGAGACAAATCCACTACCAACAAGTAAAAGAAAAATATATGAGAAAAGAAATACTTTTGGCGAGCGAAGCGAAGACGATCCAAACGCAATAATCCTCTAAGAAATGGAGATGGTCACGGCTAAAGCTAGAGCACCTGCAAAAAGACAATAGCACACACCTGACGAGACAACCAAGTCCTCAGAGGGACGTAACAAAATACATAATATCATGCCAATAACTGAATAATTAAAGCTAAACAAAAAAGTACATATGACTACACAAATAAAGGTCCTTAACCATTCTAGGTGTAAATGCATTTTGAAGACAACATTCCACACAAGGGATCCCGAGACTAGAAACACGGCGTGTTAGCGTTTCAACCAAGACACTAGTGGCGTCTAGAGAAAAGTAAATGCACGGCCCATTAGCACTCGAGTGAGAACTAAGGGACATCTAGAGAAAAATAAATGCACGGCCACTAGCTCTTGGGTGAGTCACTAACGGCAGCTAGACGAAGGTAAATGCACGGCACATTTGTGTTTCAACCGAGGCACTAGTGGCGTCTAGATAAAAGTAAATAAATGCACGGCCACTAGCTCTCGACTGAGTCACAAATGGCAGCTAGACGAAAGTAAAGGTGTGAAAGCCCTGCGCCTAATAACTGTCTTCACCCTCCCCATGTACTACTCATGCTGAATCCACACCACGATATTTCTAATAACCGTTAAGTCTTCTAGACAACTATATAGCAGTTATATCCTAACGCTCGTTCTGTACGCACCGATGTACGGTCGGTACGCAAGACCGAATCTATATGAGACACGTGACATCGTGGTACACAAGTGTCGGCCAATGAATGCGGCACAAACAAAGGTGGTCCCTTAACTCTAGGCCAAATGCATCAAGAAAACTAAATATAATAATTTGCAACTACATATGGTTTTGAAATGACAACAATTAAAACATGCATGATATTGAGCAAAAAATTAAACAGTGAAGGCAAGGTGTCTTGCCTGGTGTGTCGCCTTGTAGGGTACGATGATCCATCAAATCTTGTGGTCCAATAGCCATGTTCATTGTGTAGCGGTCCGAAGTCACAAAAATATAGGACGAACGATCAGTGATGATAAATGAAGGAGATTTTACGGGATAGCAAACGATTTGTAGAAAATATTTATAATAATTGAATACTAGATTTTTATCATCAAAATAATATTTTAAATAAATATATACTTTAAAAAGTCAAAATCGTTTTTCAACAAAAATATGCTCATAGATAGGAACAATATTTTGTTAGTTTATTTGAAAATACTTTGAAAATTACTCTACAAATTGGAGACTATATTTTTCTTATTCAAAATACATAAGAATCTAAAACTTAAAAAGTAAATTTTTGTCATAATAATTTGTAGGTTAACATCTACATATAAAATACCATAAACTAATTTAATGGTAATT
Organism: Iris pallida; assembly: GCA_029216955.1. Lineage (NCBI taxonomy): Eukaryota > Viridiplantae > Streptophyta > Magnoliopsida > Asparagales > Iridaceae > Iris > Iris pallida. The sequence continues at coordinate 9,846,313 of JANAVB010028196.1, read as the reverse complement.
TCTCTCGAATATAAAATATATCGATATACAATTCATAGGAACATACTATTTGTAACTTATATACAGTAAAAATAAATATAATAATAATGATATTATTTATTATTATCAAGGTATCAGAAAGTAATGTATCACTATCAATCAATAGTAATGCTATTATCAAAAATAATAATAATAATAATGATAATAATAATAATAATGATAATAATAATAATAATAATAATAATAATAATAAGATACTTTTAGAAATTACGGTTTACAGAGAGCAACAGCTCTCAACTTTTGTTATATGGTGACATTTCTTTTCCCAAATGTTTACAGAGGTGGAGAGAGAGGAAAGAAGAGGAGGTTCTCACCGGCGGTCGGTAGCGCGGCGGCGGGGTAGGTCTCCGGCGGTGGAGAGCTCTCGCCAATGGGGCGTCAACGGAGGAAGCGTAGCTCGCGACGACGTCGAGACGGCGGAGGGCGGCGCTCGTCTCGCCGGTCAACGCGGCAGAGGCGGCGCTCGCGGGTCTTCGATGCCGAGCACGACAGAAAGGCGGCCACGCGAAGTCGATGGCGCACGACGCTGCGGAAGGGGAGGCCAGAGTTCGACGGGCGCGGCGGACACGCTCGCGGTCCCGAGGAGATCTGAAGGCGGTCGGGCTCGGCTCCGCGCGGTTGGCGGTCGCAAGGTCGGGCGGCTAGGGGCGCCGCTCGCGGTGGTGGTCCGAGCCTGCGGCATCGAGGTGAGGGTTTGGATTTATGGTTTTTTGTTTTCTTCTGATGATGGTGTTGGTCGGATACTGGGTTGTCGATGGTGGTTGGGTTTGGGTAGTTTGTCGTTGGCAGTGATGGCCGTGGCATGGTCGGGTCTATGGCCGGGTTGATGGTGGTGTGGTTGAGTCTTGGGGGCTGTCGGGAAGGAAGGGAGATGACGCGGAGATCGAGGGTGGTAGGGTGTTGATGGTGGTGGCTGGGAGCTGGAGTGTTCCGTGGTGGTGATGTGACTGGTGGTGGCAGGATGGCGGCGAAGGGGATTGCGATGGAGGCGATGGTCGAAACGGAGAGGGAAAGGCTGTGGCAAGGACAGGTGTAATGGGTAGGGGGACGTCGTTGTGTCGGGGACTGTCCTGACACGACAGTGAAGGGTCGGTGGTTGTGTCCTGCGAGACACGGGAGCAAGGTCGTGTCCGGCATGTCGGACACGGAAAAGAACCATGTATATGCACTGGAAAATATAGTGGATGTAGAGAGGCACAGACACGATGCACAAATTTTGTGGAGAATTTGGTTGTGGAGAGAATTATGGAGGAGTACCTCTCCTTTTATAGGAGGTGGGAATTTCCATAAGATAAGGATTAGGATTAGTTTAAACCCAAAATAGATAATTCGTCTATTAATTTAAAATCAATCCAATCCAAATCCAATTACAAGTCCAATTTGAATTTTTAGTTTAAAATCGAACAGGATAAATCAAATTCCAAATACTTTACTATTTAAATAAATCCATAATTTTAAATCAAGGTTTAAATCGTCACAATAATTTTGAAATATATTTTCCAAAAATACTAATAATAATAATTTTGAAAATTACATTATTATTTAAAATAAATTAATAAATAATTACTAAATATATATGTATGTATAAATAATATTTACGTAAATATACGTTTCTAATATACCATTTTATAGGAAAAATTATTTATTATTATAACTGTTTTTACGAAAGACTTTAAATAAAATAATGGACTTGGAAATGTTGGTATGATATGTAAAATAAATATTACATATATTATTTTGAAACTATAAAAATAGGGAAAAATATTTTTCTAAAAATATGTACGCTCGCACATATTCGCACTCGTCGAGCAATTACGAAAATAAAATTTCGTACGCGACGTACAATATGACTACGCGACGTACAATAATAAAATTTTAAATCAGTACCAAAATTAAAAAAAATAGTAGAAATTTAGGGGTTTTACATGTCCCCAAAAGCTTTTTTTACATGTTTTGGCGACATCCATTTTAGTATGTTGCAAAATCTACCCAAAATTGACTGGAGGGAAACTAAAAGTTAGACCCGCCAAAAATTCTCTACATATTACGACATGCACATGTCGCAGAAAGGTAACATATGTTCAACGACAACATCTACCTGTCGCGGAAAGGTAACAAATATTCAGCGACACACATCAACTTGTCGCGGAAAGGTAAGTTCTGTACAGCGACATCTAACTATGTAGGGAAATATACTAATATAATTTTTTACTTAGAACCATAACCTAAAAACACTATCAAACAAAAACTCTAAAAGAAAATCTCCCGTGGACGCTTCCTGGGTTCTCTCTCCGCGGGCGCTCCCTGGGTTCTCTCTTCCGCGGCGCTCCCTCCTCTCCAAAATCGTTCCTTCTCTCTCCAAAATCGTTCCTAGGGTTTCCCTCTTGCGCACACTCCCTCCTCCATCGAGATTTGAGATCCTTCCGGTGGTGAGCTTCTTCCCTAATATTTTTTCTAGGTTAATTTTCTTAGAGTTGAGAATATGATTGGCATTTATTTTATACATATACCATAGTGAAATGATTGTCTCTACTTCAATTTTGTTAGGTTTGATTTTGTTAGGGTTTTTCTCTCTCAATCAATTTTGTTAGGGTTTGATTTGGATATAATGTTAGTTGATAGATTAGGGTTTCATTTTTAGATTTATGTATATCTGAATGGTATGATTTTTGGTTTTATTTTCCTTTTTATTTTTTGTAAATTTATTTTTATCTTTATGAAGTATCCGTGTCCGTGTCGATATAAAGAGAGAAACCCACATCGTTACTCATCTGAGTTCAGTAAAAAAAATATTCTTGTAAGGAATGTGCCAGCATGACCAACAATTCTATGCTAATTTCATCCTATGTAAGACTGAGTCGAAGGACCCCACAAATGTTTGTCGAAGGTCGAAATCCATCTAGGCACCATGAACCCTCCACTAGGATAATTACTCTCTACCCGTACAAATTGGTTCAAGAAGGTAGGAACCATCACTGGATTTTCTCTTGCTAGCACGTTGGGATTCATTAAACCAAGAAGCAAACACGCACAGTTCGAGGAACATATTGAAGAGTTGAGAAGCACGTACTTATCATGTCTTACTTATAGAATATGATGAGTCGAATACTTAATAAACATCTCATGCTACGTGACCTATGCATGGGTACACCAGTTTTCACTCTTGCGATTATCGCGTGTATGCTTTTGAGATAAAAATAATGAAGGACAATTATGAGCTTAGTATTAATAACTCAGTTAATAACATGATAATTTCGATGCACATAAGGTTTATTACGATCTAACTCCACCCATGTACAACCCAAAAATAATATTACACATACACACACAAGCCGTTTACAGTTTACACCAACTAACAAAACAAGAAAGTTTTAATAAATTGCATTCAGTAAGTTATATATTACATATCGTTTTTCAGTGGCAAATATTACTCTCTTGCATAGGAACGGAACCAGAAACAAGACCTCGGGACAACTTATAGCTCCAAGGTGTAGCGTCAATTAAGAAAGGGGGTAAAATGCTATTATGAGAGTAAACAATCTCTCTTTTCCAAATTCAAGGATCTATCTGGTCATAAGTTAATAACTGCTAATTGGATCTAACCCAAAAAATCAAAGTAGAGGACATGTAGAGAATAATTATATATTTTTCTTTTCTGATTTATGTTTTCTTGCAGATATGGACAAGAGTTGGATGACACTTAGAAAGAGAATAAGTCAACCCTATATTGATGGGGTGAACTCTTTTGTTGAATTTGCAATACAGAAAGTATGCAAGAATGGTAGGATTCGATGTCCATGTAATGAATGCATGAACCTCGAGTGGCATACCGAGGAAGTTGTGAAGAATCATTTAGTTCGACATGGAATGATGCTATCTTATAAGAATTGGGTGTACCATGGAGAACATGTTACCGAGTATCAAAATCAAGTATCAGACGATGAAGGTGATATTGAAATGTCAGAGAAAGAAGACGATCAAGACGAATTTGTTGAATTAGTACAAGACTATTGTACGAGGACTTATATGGGCCATGAATGGGAGAATGATACCACTCAGAGGGAGGAGCTACATAACATTGATAAACTGTTGGAGGCTGCACAACGTGAGGTGTACCCAGGGTGTAAGAAGTATACTTTGTTGAAGTTTGTGATTACGTTGCTTCATGTGAAGGTAATGAACAAGTGGAGCAATAAATCGTTTGACATGCTTATGGGAATATTATTAGACCATCTACCCGAAGGAAGTTTGGTTCCAAAGTCCATTTATGAAGCTAAGAAGTTCTTACGTGACTTGGGCTTGGGGTACGAGGCAATTCATGCATGTCAACATGATTGTGTACTCTTTTGGAAGGAGAATGCGGCCTTAGAAAATTGTCCAGTCTGCGGAGAGTCTAGATACAAGCTAAATGATGGTAATAGAAAAAAGATCCCCCACAAGATCTTGCGTTACTTTCCATTGACACCAAGGTTGCGTCGATTGTATATGTCGAGGAAGACAGCTACAGACATGAGATGGCATAGTGAGAAGCGCATGAACGATGGGGTACTAAGGAATCCAGCCGACAGTGCCGAGTGGAAGGAGTTTAATAGCAATTTTCCTGATTTTGCTCGGGAATCCCGAAATGTACGGCTAGGAATGGCAACCGATGGGTATAACCCTTTCGGAAACATGAGTACATCTTACAGTTTGTGGCCGGTAATAGTTATGCCATATAACTTACCACCCTGGAAGTGCATGAAGGATCCATTTTTATGATGTCTTTACTTATTCCTGGTCCACAAGCACCTGGAAGAGATATTGATGTTTATATGCGACCATTGATTGATGAGCTAAACAATTTATGGAAAAATGGTGTACTCACTTATGATGCATGTCACCCCCAGTTTCCAGAAACAGGGATATTTTTATAATTTTCCACTTTAAAAATTATTTTGGAATTATTTATTTATTATTTGTATTATTTTGGGGTTATTTGAATCGGGTTCGAATTTCAACTCATTCCGACTTGTTTTGACTTGTTTTGGGGACCCGGGGTAGTTTTGACCTTAGCGGGCCCACACACTAGCTAGCCATGGCCCACAATATTACCATCAAAAGTTAGAGGGATTAATCATGACTCCATGAGTTAGGTTAGACCTAATTAGAACACTAGATTTACATTTTTAACCCCTAAACCCTAAGTAACCTTGTAAGGAGCTAATAAAACAATAGAGGGGCAAACTTGTAATTAGGAAAAGGGGGTTTTGGAGCCATATGTCCAGCCACATGTAGGTGGATAGGAGAGAGAAACCCCATCTTTTATTCTCATCCACTTTCTACTTCTTCTTCTCCAAGGGTTTCCTCCATTTTTCTTGAGAGCTCCACCATTGTTCCTTCTCCAAAATTAGGTAATCTCTTCTCCAAATTAAATTTTTTTCTCATGTAGATTGGTTAGGAACCCAATAGGAATGATTCCCATGGTTGTGTCTCCATTAGAGACCATTTTGTGTCTTTTGGATATTATTAGAGGTGTCCAACATGTAGGATTGTATCCCAATAGGAAAAGCCCCCATTTGGACACATGGATATTGTTTTAATATTGTTTTTGTGTTGTTCTTACTAATATTCTAGATTTTACATGTTTTTAGAATGAGTTTCTCCATGTATCTTAATGTATCATATTTATTTCCTATATGTATATATATAGTTATAGATATATCATTATATATATATATATATATATATATATATATATATATATATATATATATATATATATGTGTGTGTGTGTGTGTGTGTGTGTGTGTGTGTGTGTGTGTGTGTGTATATGTATATGGTGGATATTATGTGTTGTTGTGTGATGTAGTTGTGCTTGGGGAAGGGCAGCAGGGTTCGGCCAGGTTTGGCTTGAGTGTATGTGTGTTGTGTTGCTAGAGGGGAGGTTGAGTGTATGTGTGTTTGTGTATGGGGAATATGTTGAGAGTTTGGTTTGAGAGTGATATTAGTGAGTGTTGAGAGGAGAGTGATGTATGTGTGTGTGTTTGTGTTTGTATAAGAGTGTAGCATAGAGGGTGTTTGAGGATATGTAGAGAGTTAGTATGTGTGTTGTTTGTGGGTGTTAGGAGGGGAGGAAAAACCTCATTCTTGCTGTCCCTAAACCCACATTCCTGTCCATTTTTGCCTCCAAAACAGCCCCTTATATTGTCACCTTGCTGTCCAGATTTCTCCACCACTTCACTGTACAAAACCCCCACCATTTGGCTGTCCCCTTCACCCTAAACAGTCCCCTAATTTTCCCCCTATAGTTGGCTGTCCATGACAGTCAAGAACAGCCCTCTAGCTGTCCAGAATTTGCCCCTAAACCCTGTCCACTTAAACCCCCTAAACAGCCCAGGTTTTACCCCATTTGGCAGCCCCCAATACCCCACATTACTGTCCATTTCAGAGCCATAGATGGCTGTCACTTGGACCTCATTTCAGTCCCTTACATCACCCTTATATGGCTGTCCATATTCAGTCCATAAACACCCCAAACACAGCTCCAAACATGCCCATGTATCAGCCCATATTAGCCTACATGCTGTTCAAATTCAGCCCTCCCATTGCCTTCATTTCAGCCCACATTTTTCCCACTTCTTGCTGCCCCTTAGAGTCACATGGCTGTCCTATTTTGACCCTTAATAACAGCCCATAAACCCTTCATTTTCAGTCCACAAGTCCACTATAAAACAGCCCATGTATTTACCTATGTGTGTGAGTGTTGTGAGGTTGTGTGTGTGTGTGTGAAGCCTATGAGGGTAGTTAAATAACCTATAGTTTAGCCTATTGTCTAATCAAATAGGAAACCAGTAGGAAACCTATAGGAGAGCCTATGAGAGTGGTAAATATAGGAGTGTGTCATGAGAGTGAGTGGTGTAGATGAGTGTGGTAGAGAAAAGGGTAAAATTCATGATATAGGTAAGGTAATGGGTAAAGGGTTAGCATGTGTCATAAGATGGCCTAGATACTTAGGATACCCAAATTTCTTGGTAGTTAAACCTTAGATAGGTTGATATCTAGCTACCCTAAGGAGTCTAGGGTAGTACCATGGGTATTTGCAAGGTTTCCTTGGGTTTGGGCAAGGTATCGGGATTTACCTTGGAAGGGTAAATGCTAGTCTTGCCTAGGAATAGGGTAATTGTGTTAGAAGCCTAAGATAGAGTTAGAACTTGATTTCCGTGGTTGGTAATGATCAAATATGGTACTCTAAGACTAGTTTTGACGTCGGTTGACCTTTTTGACCAAAAGTCAACAAAAGTCAACCGAGAGTCAAACTTAGCCTTTAAGCGACCCGATTTGACCGAAACCAAACCAGAGTTGACCAGTTGACTGAAAATCAACTGTTAGTCAACATTTGACTTATTTGACCTAGGGTTGACCCAGGGTTGACTCAGTGTTGACCAGAGTTGATCAGAGTTGACTTTTTGACCAAAAGTCAACTGTAAGTCAACCCTTGACCCCGTTCGACCTAGTTTGACTTGGATTGACTCCCAGTGACCTAGTATGAACCAGTATGCCCTAGTATGACTCAGTTTGACCTAGATTGACCTAGTTTTGACTTAGACTTGCATTCATGGCTTGTATTAGCTTCCTTTTTCAGTATTTAGCCCTGTTTAACTCATAGTATCTTATTTTAGGTCTGTGATCACTCTGAGCGTCTGTTCACCCTATCAGCTCAGGACCACAGGCGAGTACATTCACTGATAGTTTTTATTGTTTTGATATTTGCTATATCCGATTCAGTTGTAGTGTCTTACTTGATTCTCAGACACGATAGTTCACGGACTAGTATATGTCGAATCCTGTCATGAGATGTTGTTCCCGGATTACTTGGTATATTGGTACAAGATTCGATTTGTTACTTGTATTTGTATAGACATGGATTTGGGAGTGGGCTGATCACCTGCTTTTGAATCTCGTGTCATGACGTGTTATGACCAGATCTTTTATACTATTCGGGGATGGGGAGTTATTAGTGGTTGTGTGATCAAAATACCCACTTGTTGTTTCACACTTGTACTCGACACTTGTTCATAGCTACTTGAACTTTCCATGGTGATCGGCCTTATCTTCACACTTGTTATTTCACACTTGTTATTTGTTCGTAGCCGGTCAGATGGAAAGCCTGAACATGTTTCCCAAACCGATCACATGACGCACTAATAATTCAAGGCACCTTTTCATATTTATTTATCCTAGGAGGCTAAGTTCTGTTCGGGAGAAGAGTTATAACCCCGGTCCTTGTTTGGTTTAAGGGTTGTAACTCGGCTCCCGGATAGTTCCTAAGCAATCCTACATACATATTGTTGTTCTATTCAGTACTCACACCTATTATACATTCCTGCTGGTTTTATCCTGTACTTTACATATCCTTGTCTTGTATTTCATTATACTGTCTCTTATAGCTTTTGTCAATTCATATGGAACTGCTGTTGGTGTTTGTACTTGCTCATTTTTCTGACAGGATATCGTTGATAAATTTTACAGATGATTCAGAGGCTGATTGCCCGACCTACTTTGGGTAGAGTCTGATGGATTAGAGTTAGACTGTGGCTTGTTGGTAGAGCCACTAGATTTTGCTCACCCTGAGTAGTGTAGTTTAGCTAGTTTTGCCTGGCCTGCGAGCCAGCTAGCACTTTCAGATTTGTAGTACCTATTATATATTATCTGAGACTCTGGATGTTGTGTTAGCTCTGACTTGTAGATTTTGGACTCGTTTTCTGTTTTATCTATCATATCTCTTTTCATGCTATCTACCCTAGTTTTGATTATGTGATTGAGACTGTATTGCTATGTCACCTCCATTTGGAGTGTATATACTGTACAGGTACATTTATCTGTTTTAGTCGTAGTATTTACAGACCCTATATACAGCGTTCTACCGCTGATTCTGCGGCATAGGCTGGACGTAACCACGTGCTCGTGCCCCTCTTCAGGGTGCGGGTCGTGACAATGCATCTAGGGAACAGACTTTTCGAATGCATGCAGCTATAATGTGGACAATAAATGACTTTCCTACTTATGGTAACTTGTATGGGTGGAGTACAAAGGGTTATTTGGCTTGTCCCACATGCAATGAGAATTCATCATCTCAAGGTTTGAGAAATAAAATTGCTTACTTGGGGCATCGATGTTACCTACCTGAGAATCATGTTTAGCGAAGGAGTAAGGCCTTTAATGGTAAGGTTGAGCACCAAATAAAATCCTTGGAAATACCAATGGAAAAGATACTAAATCAGTTAGATTGCTTATCATATGTCGAGTTTGGAAAGAACCATAAGAACAAAAAGAGACCTCGTGACCAAGCAGAATTGAATTGGACAAAGAAAAGCATCCTATTTGAGCTCCCATATTGGAAGAAACGGAAGCTCCGACACAACCTTGATGTCATGCACATAGAGAAGAACATATGTGATAATTTGCTTGGAATGTTATTAAACATAGATGGGAAGAACAAAGATACAACAAAAGCTCGTTTTGATTTGGAGGACATGGGTATAAGGAAAGAACTGCACGTACAAAGGTCTCTCGATGGATCCTTGATCAAGCCCCCAGCGATTTACACATTGACGCCAAAGGAGCGAGAGGGTTTTATTGAATTTTTAAAGTCAATCAAATATCCTGATGGATATGCTGCAAACATATCAAGGTGTGTGACCACGAAAAATAGAAAGTTTTTAACCTTAAAAAGCCATGATTGTCATATCCTTCTACAACGAATTCTCCCAATCGGAATGCATGGCTACCTTAACAAGGATGTATGTACTATAATGTTTGAGTTGGGCAATTTCTTTGAGGAGTTGCGCTCTAAGACATTGGTGCAAAATGACTTAGTGAAGTTAGAAGAACGCATTATTCTAATACTTTGCAAGTTAGAGAAGATTTTTCCTCCAGCTTTTTTCGACGTGATGGTGCATTTGGCTGTTCATTTGCCACGTGAAGCCATCCTTGCGGGGCCAGTGCAATATCGTTGGATGTACCCAATTGAAAGGTAATTTGTACTATCTTAATGCAAATTTTAAGTTGAACATATTTTCATTATTTTAATTGGTGTTTGTTTGAAGGTTTCTTGGAACTCTTAAGTTGTATGTAACCAATCGAGCTCGGCCAGAAGGTTCAATTGCTGAGGCTTATATAGTCAAAGAGAGCTTGACTTTTTGTTCAATGTACTTGAGCAATGTCGAAATATTATTTAATCGAGAAGAACGAAATGCTGATGGTAGTGAGCGCGGACATGAGTTAACGATATTCACACAAAATGTTCGTCCTTTTGGATGATTAACAAGGGCTCCTGATATCTCAGAGAAGGAATTCGAAATTGCTAAGTGGTTTGTGCTTTACAACACCGACGAGATTGAGCCATACCTAGAGTATGTTATTCAACATCCTTACATGCATTCATTTCTTAAAGCCTTTTGATTATTTATTTTTTGGTACTTATGAGTTTAATTTCTTCAAGTAGGGAACACAAGAAGCTATTAGAAAATTCAAGTGAAGGTGATATAACTCAAATACAACGACAAAAATTTCCAAAGTGGTTCAAAAAACATGTAAGATGTATAACATATATTTAAATACTATTTAACTAATATTATCTTAATATGCCTTTATATGTTTTGTATGTAGATGAATCAATTGAGAACACAAAAGTCACCAAAAGCAACTGATGAAATGTGGGCATTGGCAAATGGTCCAAATGTGATGGTAACTCTTTATTCAGGTTGCATTTGCGATGGCGTCCGATTCCATACAAGGGACCGTGACAATCGTCGTAAGAGTCAGAATAGCGGTTTAGTCTCTGAAGGAGATCATAAAGGAAAACCTATAGACTTTTATGGATATTTATGCAAAGTTTGGGAGCTAACATACATGTATGGCCATAAAGTTATTTTGTTCCAGTGTGAATGGTTCAACGTGAGCGAAAGTCGGACACTAAACAAAGATGCACATTGCCTTAGCATTGATGTCAGGCGTCGATGGTATTCTGACGATCCATTTGTCCTACCAAGTCAGGTGCAACAAATCTTCTACGTCAATGATACACGATTAGGGGCAAATTGGCAAGTCGTGCAACGGGTTCGGCATCGGGGTACATAGGATGTACCAGAGTTGGATGATGATGAGCCTGACTCAATAGAAGTTTCAGAGCCTACTGATGCATTCCAAAAAGACAAAAGCACTAGAATTATTCCACATATCATTGAAGATACTAATGTTCAATATAATAGGGATGGCGTTGATCCTGAGATTATTCCAAGTGATATGGCTTTGCATCTCGATAATAATGAGGATGAAATAATGGCCCATATTAGAGAGGATGATGAGGATGACATACACATAATTTATGATTCTGATATTGAACCTGATATTGAATTTGATATCTAGTTTATGTTGAGTTTTGAATATAAATATTGTTTATTTTGGATCAATGGAGATATAATCATGGTATCATTAACAGTTTTAATAGCTAATATTATATATCTTTTGGAACAATACTTTATTTTACATCCTGATTAGATTATCTATTGTTACTTTTGATGTTCAAAGAATGATTTATGTCTTTTGGAACAATGCTTTGTGAATAGAGTGATTGAGATGAATATTAGGCTGTGCTGGCGTAATCTGATGTCTTGCGTACGTAGGCTGTGCTGGCGCAATCTGATAGATTGTTTCACACAGCGCAATTTGTACAAGACATCAGATTGCGCTAGCACAGCCGACTTGCGCAAAACATCAGTTTGTGCATCGATGCGCAAATCGACGGATTGCGCTGAACACTCTGTCAGCGCTCTCCAACCGATTGCGCAAAGATACAGTTTTCATAAAAATGAAAACTGTTGTACATACAGCCGAAAACCTAAACAGGATGGCGCAAGTGGTTGAGAATACCATCAATCTCTAAAAAGAGAGAGGCATGAAGGTTCAAAACATCAAAAACCCTAAAAAGGGGTTTCGATCATGGTTCGTCATTCACCTTGAAGAGCTAGATGGCCCGTCTCGTGACGAGATACTCACGGTACAACACGAGTCAAAAGTTCGACAGGAGCCTTTCCCTTCTCGGTGGCCAATCGCTTAGGCGCCATTGGTGTCGACGACGAGAGGAGGAAGAAGAAGTCGGAGTAGGAGAGGAGTTTTTGCTCTTGAGGATTCGAAAGCAAGTAAAGATTAAAAGAATAGAAGATAAAACAATTTATAGTCTTCTCACAGAAACGTAACAGTCGCCTCCGATTGCGCCGCGAAAGACGGAGCTAATTCCTCCAAACGCGCAGTGGAAGCGCAACTTGATTCCAAATTTGAAATTCAAAGTATTTCGAAACTTTGAATATTTTCAAATTTTGAAAACTTTGAAGGAGATCTTGTAAGTCCTAAAAATCAAGTTGCATCCATCAAATAGGCAGAGAAGTCTAAATTACGCACCCTACAATGAACTGCGTTGTAGACAAACTGCGCTACAACTCAAATGCGCGAGGCTGAACTACGCTAACGCCCGAGCGCGCTATGCTGACGTGGCAAAGCCATCATTACCTGACAAGAAAATCAAATCTCCTAACAGCCTGACAGCCCAAAAAGTGAGGAATCCGTTCGTATCCTGTGCAGCACAGCGCTCGAGAACAGCTGTACAATCCAGCTCAGTCTGCCAGTCCAACCTGAGCACGGTCTGTAATGCCCCGCTCCGCATCGGTGCATTACGATGAGTCGTTGACTCGAAGAGTGCGTTGACCCGATAAGGTATCGATATGAATCGATGCAAGTATTGCGTTGGCCAGAGGTAAGCTTTGAGTCGGTTGGAATCTATGAATCGAATCGATGCGAAGAGTAAGTCCCGCTTGAGCAAGTGCTGATTTTAGTTGATCTGGTGTGCAGGCTATGCTTCTACGCTGGACGATAAGAGGTCGGCATTTTGCCTTATGCAATGAAATGTCCGCAAAACCAAATCGTGGCCTTGCAACGGATTGTGGCATGGGCGCGATAGGCCAAATCAACCGAGTAGAGCAAAGGAATGGCTAAGTCCGGGAGTTAGCTATGCGATCGAGTTATGGAAGCGAGACGCTTCAATCGGCGAGGCAGCAAGGCGTATCGGCTTAAGGTGGGCGGGTTCTTGACTCTCTCTCCCTATTCCTTCACGTCTAATAAAATGTATTATGATATGCGTAATATGTTATCGGAATAGCGAGCGTGGCTCGACGAGTAAGTGTCTAAGTATGCGTTGAACACTAAGATAGAACATTGAACAATCGAACAATTAAAGCGACGTGCATCGAGTGCACGAGTCGCAGTAGGGCAATGATGGTAGAACATTGAAAGATGAAAATGAGATGTGCATCATGTGCACGGCTCCGAGAACATTGAACTCTAGGCGTAGAACATTGATTACGGTGCTGAGCGTGCCCTCGGGCACTTATGCTATGAATTGACTAAGTAAATTCGGAAGTAGGCTATGCGAATAACAATACGAACGAGACACGTAATTATGAGTACGAGACGACTAAGCCGTTGGGCGTCGTGCATCAATATGGATGTGTTGGGGCATAACGCCGACGGAGCTTCCCATGCGAATGGTGGATTATGATTACGGCACGGGAAACCGTTTATGGCACGGGAAACCGTTTATGTGCGACACTATGTTTATGGAATACGAGATCGGTTGATATGCTATGGATTATATGCTATGGAACGTATTGCATGGTCAATGGACTCGGATTGCCCGTGCACGGGTGCGGCTTCCCTCGAACGGTTACGCCGGGGCGCCGGGACCGTTCGGCCTAGGAGGGAATTATGTGTGGTATTTATGGTGCACAACATTCAGACGGATTGCGACCGTCCAGTGCTGTGATAAGCTATAATATCCGTAAGTTTGGGATCCTTCGGATACTGGGCTAGCAACCCGTATCGAAGCGATTGTAGGCTTACACATATAAGATGCCAAGTCCATTACGGTGTAAAACACCGTGACCTTCATATAGATAGGGCCGGTGGGCTGAGTATGAGAGCTGGGTGCAGGCTCAGGGCCTGCCACCCATTATGCATATGTTTACGTTTATGATTGGTCGCTTACGTGAATGAGATGATTCTATGTTAAGTTCTAACCAATGCAGGCTAAGGAAAATGGGACGGAGATGGGCACGAACACTATGTTTATGTTTCAGATTATGCCTAACTGTATCTGCTGCAGGAACACGGTGTGGGACACATTATAGTAATGTGCTATGTTAAGTTTTGCCATGAAACTGATCCTAAGGCTAAATAGAAAGACCACAAAGCAAGATGCATGTTCACTAAATGAATTAAGTGTTTGGTTTGGGTGCGAGCGGGTCTTGATCAGTGCGAAGCGAGGACGAAAGCACTAAACCCCCACTAGATTATGTGCAGGTTCAGGTTATGATCGGCTCTGGGCGGAGCTTGGCTTGGACGTGCCGAGGCATGGTGTCCTTGGCGTTCAAGAGGAGCTTCCGCATATGCGTTCGGACTCGGGACATGAAGATGTTCGGCCGAGGACTACTTGGTGGCTATAAAGGGGCATAATGTATGGAACAATGTAATCCTTTGTGAGCTAGAGAGATCATGAGCGTTGTAGCCAATTGGCATTTTATGTTGGGCTATTCAGAGCCTTTGTAACCTTCAGTTCAATATTAATAAAAGAGATTCTTATGTTTCACTTGTTTTCTTCCGCTGCTTATGTTATCGATTTGAGATAGTTCTATGTGAACCTGTTATCTTGCCTTGCACGAGCGCAACTCCAGGCTCGTGCGGCATCACGCCCCAGCGATGGCGATGATTCGGGTTAAATCTAGCGAGGACGAGCGATTTCCCGGATCGGGGCGTGACAAGTTGGTATCAGAGCGGTTCCATCCTTTGGACCGTGCGTGAATCTCTTTGACCCTCAGTTGCTTCGATATCGAAATTCAGTTAAGACTCTAAGTTGTTTTCGCAACCGCATGGCTCATGGATCTGCTCGACGCTACATTGGATGTTCCATACAATAAGTCTATATTAAGTGCGTACGTCTGCCACAAGTATGTCGTGACTATCACGTTATCTCCGGGTACCGTCGGAGAGTGTGGGTTGCACGAAGTGCAACGAGTTATGGGATGTTGGTTGCACAAAGTGCAACGGGTTATGGAATACTGGTCGCACGAAGTGCAGCGAATATGGTGATATTGGTTGCATGAAGTGCAACGATATGTGTGGTCGGTCGCACGAAGTGCGAGGAGTTATGTGTTGTCGGCCGCACGAAGTGCGGGAAGTTATGTGTTGTTGGTTGCACGAAGTGCAACGGGTCAACACGTGAGGCGATGCGTATTATGTGGCTACGCGAATGGTTATGCGTTGTTGGTTGCACGGAGTGCAGCAAGTCGTGGATCGTTCGTTGCATCAGTGCAATGAGTCGATATGGTATGATGCGTGTTGTATGGCTATGCGGATGGATAGCGATATGTTATGCGAGATTGAGTAAAGACCTTAAGTATCGAGACTAAGTTGTTGCACGAGCTGCAATGTGCGGGATTCGAAAATCGTGGATGCGATAATAACGAGTCGAGATGGTCGCTAAGTCGAGTTTGAGTTGGCGAACGTGTATGTTGGCCATATGTCGCGTTGAGCTTTGAATAAGCGAATGTTGCGGATGGGATCGAGATGATCGCCATGGTACGGTTAGATTGAATGTATGTCAAACTTGAGCTAATGTTAGAGCTGGGATCGGAAGGATCGCCATACGGGACAGTTAAGTTGAGATAGAAGTCGGACCTATACGAAGTGTGATGTTGAGTAATGACTCGATTCCGAGTGGTATATGCAATACCAATTATGCGAGCAAGTATAGCGAAGTATTGTGTCGATAACGATAGGCTCGATCCTGAGTGGTATATGGAATACCACTTAGCGATAGCGATGTTAAGCTGGTTGGGGACTTACGATAGGTTACGTCGAGACAATTATGTTGATACGATACGTTGTCCTCAACGGACGGAGTAGTGCCGAGACTTGAGTATGAATGACTTAGTAGAAGTCGATGTGAGTATGCCTTGATGAATTAAGTTGAACGAGTATGTGCGAAGTCATACCTATGGATGATACGTCGGATGAGGATTCATTAAGTGTAAGTTGAACGATAAGCCGAGCATATGCGAATGAATGTTACGTTGAGGAAATGGTCGACCCGGTCGAACTCATGTTGAGTAAGTACGGAGAATCGTACGAACGAAATTGAGTTAGTACGATGAGTCGGTAGCACGAATTGGGAGTGCGAGTTAGGAATATGAGAATGGATGTGTGCGAGACTTGATTCGTATTCGAGTTCAGATAATGGCAGTGATTGCAACGAGTTTGAGCTTATGAGAAAGGAAGATGTTCAAGTTATGCATATCGACGATGGTATTGAGGCGTATCAAAGACGATATGTAATAACTCGGGGATACTCTGATCGAATGAACGAGAAATTATGTTGAGCATTGTTGTTGGATGAATAAGATGCAAGTTAAGTTGATGGCAGTTTGGATGATAACGGTAGGAACGCTTCGGAGAATTTGAGAGTCGAGGGATATTGCTTGGATGAAAATGGAAGTGTAAAGATTGCTTTGCAGATCACCACTATGTTGACATTCTTGTCTTGAGCGAGCGCAACACCAGCCTCGCACATGCGTTACGTCAAATTAGAACGATCATTCCGCGTGAGCGCTGGTATGGTGATTCATCCAGCGGGGATGATCGAACTTACGAGGCGTGGCAATTTGGATATGGATTTGTGGTTTGATGCGAAGGTGGAATTGAGGATTGTGCGATATTGTCAACGGCAGTGCCTAAGTGACTCGAGTAGTAACGGCACATCAGTTGTGCGGGGGTAGACAAATTATGGATTGGTATGTCGAATTGGATAAAAGTCGAATAGGAAATGTCGGGAATTGATTTGGCTCCGCAATAGGATATAGCATGGTTCGTTATAACTGTCCCTCGTTGATGATCTTCAATTATCGAGCGTAGTTCCGGGGCAGATGACCCTAGAAGACTTGACTGCCAAATCAAGTGAATGTTGGAGTCCCATAGGATGACCCTAAAGAAGTCGCGTAAGAAGGATAAGGAATGAGGTAGTGCATGTCGAGGATAAGTCTAAGCGAGTGAGTATCGCGTCTCGAAAGTTAGCGAGTACTAGAATCGATACGGTCAGAGAATTACGGTCGATCAAATAAGTATTCGAGTTGTTGGCTAGTCGATGATCGAATAGATGTTGAGGAACGTGCTTAGCGTAATGACGTGGTAAGGCGATTGCAAGGATTTTTGCAATACGCGAGAGCGACGGATAGAGGAACGACCCTAAGAGTTGTGTCGTAGATCGGTTGAGTAACGGTTAGGCTATGTGTTTGGAGCGCGCTATCTATGTTGCGAAACGAACTAGTCGGGATTGAATCGATGATTGAGTGAGGGATTCGTACTCGATCGAGAGTAGGAGATGGGCGTATCGTAAGAGACCTTGGGTCGGAAAGATTGTTGCCTTTGAGCATCGTAGACTCAAGTCGACCTCTTGTGTCGAGAGAGCGCGAGCATGATGTCTGGATAAGTTACCTAGCGGGGGTAGCCCCAGGCTCGATGCGCGGGTAGTTCGAGAACGCGGATCGTGTTGGGATAGTTGTGTGCGAAACTTAGTACGGATTGTAGGCAAAGGAATTTGAGACATGTGGACGTAGTCCATGTCATTAAGGCCAAGCGTTATGGATGATTGGATGAAAGACTTGAGTTATACGAGAGATAGAAAACGGTTGGGCGAATAGGCGTTGTGGGAGCTTGTTGCGATCAGATGCGCAATGACTTGTGCAAGGCGAGTGTTAGGTGGCCGGCAAGAAACTTATGAGATCGAAGTTATGGTTGAATTAAGTTATGTACAAGATGTTGGAGGATGATCGCATGTTATGGAAAGATGCATACGAAGAGTATTTTGGGAATAGGCGCTAAGATATGACTAAGTCGAGTACGGACCGATGGATGCTTGAGGATTTAAGTTGAATTTGTTAGTTGTCCCGATATCCTACAACTAAGCTTGGCTGAAATGCATATATTGGTGGGACGCCTAAAATATGTGTATGATCCAGACTGAGTTGTATGATTCAACGATAGTAACACGTGATCGTGAAGCGATCTATGCGAGACACTTGGATTAAGTGTTAGTTTCGGTTCGAGGACGAACCTGATTTTGAGTGGTATATTATGTAATGCCCCGCTCCGCATCGGTGCATTACGATGAGTCGTTGACTCGAAGAGTGCGTTGACCCGATAAGGTATCGATATGAATCGATGCAAGTATTGCGTTGGCCAGAGGTAAGCTTTGAGTCGGTTGGAATCTATGAATCGAATCGATGCGAAGAGTAAGTCCCGCTTGAGCAAGTGCTGATTTTAGTTGATCTGGTGTGCAGGCTATGCTTCTACGCTGGACGATAAGAGGTCGGCATTTTGCCTTATGCAATGAAATGTCCGCAAAACCAAATCGTGGCCTTGCAACGGATTGTGGCATGGGCGCGATAGGCCAAATCAACCGAGTAGAGCAAAGGAATGGCTAAGTCCGGGAGTTAGCTATGCGATCGAGTTATGGAAGCGAGACGCTTCAATCGGCGAGGCAGCAAGGCGTATCGGCTTAAGGTGGGCGGGTTCTTGACTCTCTCTCCCTATTCCTTCACGTCTAATAAAATGTATTATGATATGCGTAATATGTTATCGGAATAGCGAGCGTGGCTCGACGAGTAAGTGTCTAAGTATGCGTTGAACACTAAGATAGAACATTGAACAATCGAACAATTAAAGCGACGTGCATCGAGTGCACGAGTCGCAGTAGGGCAATGATGGTAGAACATTGAAAGATGAAAATGAGATGTGCATCATGTGCACGGCTCCGAGAACATTGAACTCTAGGCGTAGAACATTGATTACGGTGCTGAGCGTGCCCTCGGGCACTTATGCTATGAATTGACTAAGTAAATTCGGAAGTAGGCTATGCGAATAACAATACGAACGAGACGCGTGATTATGAGTACGAGACGACTAAGCCGTTGGGCGTCGTGCATCAATATGGATGTGTTGGGGCATAACGCCGACGGAGCTCCCCATGCGAATGGTGGATTATGATTACGGCACGGGAAACCGTTTATGGCACGGGAAACCGTTTATGTGCGACACTATATTTATGGAATACGAGATTGGTTGGTATGCTATGGATTGTATGCTATGGAACGTATTGCATGGTCAATGGACTCGGATTGCCCGTGCACGGGTGCGGCTTCCCTCGAACGGTTACGCCGGGGCGCCGGGACCGTTCGGCCTAGGAGGGAATTATGTGTGGTATTTATGGTGCACAACATTCGGACGGATTGCGACCGTCCAGTGCTGTGATAAGCTATAATATCCGTAAGTTTGGGATCCTTCGGATACTGGGCTAGCAACCCGTATCGAAGCGATTGTAGGCTTACACATATAAGATGCCAAGTCCATTATGGTGTAAAACACCGTGACCTTCATATAGATAGGGCCGGTGGGCTGAGTATGAGAGCTGGGTGCAGGCTCAGGGCCTGCCACCCATTATGCATATGTTTACGTTTATGATTGGTCGCTTACGTGAATGAGATGATTCTATGTTAAGTTCTAACCAATGCAGGCTAAGGAAAATGGGACGGAGATGGGCACGAACACTATGTTTATGTTTCAGATTATGCCTAACTGTATCTGCTGCAGGAACACGGTGTGGGACACATTATAGTAATGTGCTATGTTAAGTT
Organism: Iris pallida; assembly: GCA_029216955.1. NCBI lineage: Eukaryota > Viridiplantae > Streptophyta > Magnoliopsida > Asparagales > Iridaceae > Iris > Iris pallida. Next base: position 9,826,499 of record JANAVB010028196.1, on the reverse strand, counting down.
TTGCCATGAAACTGATCCTAAGGCTAAATAGAAAGACCACAAAGCAAGATGCATGTTCACTAAATGAATTAAGTGTTTGGTTTGGGTGCGAGCGGGTCTTGATCAGTGCGAAGCGAGGACGAAAGCACTAAACCCCCACTAGATTATGTGCAGGTTCAGGTTATGATCGGCTCTGGGCGGAGCTTGGCTTGGACGTGCCGAGGCATGGTGTCCTTGGCGTTCAAGAGGAGCTTCCGCATATGCGTTCGGACTCGGGACATGAAGATGTTCGGCCGAGGACTACTTGGTGGCTATAAAGGGGCATAATGTATGGAACAATGTAATCCTTTGTGAGCTAGAGAGATCATGAGCGTTGTAGCCAATTGGCATTTTATGTTGGGCTATTCAGAGCCTTTGTAACCTTCAGTTCAATATTAATAAAAGAGATTCTTATGTTTCACTTGTTTTCTTCCGCTGCTTATGTTATCGATTTGAGATAGTTCTATGTGAACCTGTTATCTTGCCTTGCACGAGCGCAACTCCAGGCTCGTGCGGCATCACGCCCCAGCGATGGCGATGATTCGGGTTAAATCTAGCGAGGACGAGCGATTTCCCGGATCGGGGCGTGACACGGTCTGCCAGATCCTCCTCAGCGCTGTTTGACCAAGTCTAAATCCCAGCACAGTCTGAAGGTAGCGCTATTCAAGTGGCGCGATTCATCAAACTTTTTGAAGATAACTGACATTTATTACGTGGGTTACATGCCATCAATTGCTCGCCACGTGGTAACCGCCTGTACATGACCAAGCGCATTTCAATCAAACAATGTCACGCGTCTAAATACAGTTAGCCCACGATCGAGCAACTGCCCAATGGCCAGCGCAGTTTGAAGTCTGCACAGTCTGTCACTGGCGCAGTCCAATGTGCGCAATCTAGAATAACTATAAAATAGTTATTTCTAGAACTCTATAAATAGAGTTTTAAGTTCTTCTTTAAGGGGGATCATTATTCAAGATCATCAGAGATCAGAAGTTCTTGTCCAAGTGCTGATGCATTCTTCAGAGGCTATCGTCTTCAAAGTTCACATCGTCCAAGGGATAAAGCGATCGTCTTCAGATCGGATTCCTACAATTGTACTTTCCCAGAATTCATTATACTCTTGTACTATTATTTAAAGTTTGTAAAATAAAAGACTTTTGTTTTTGCAAACAGAGTTAGGTACTACTTCAATCCTAAGAAGGATCATCATCCTACCAATGCGAAGGAACTCTTCAACCATAGGCATTTTAAGTTGCATAGCAAAATAGAATGTGCATTTGCCACCCTGAAGAACAGGTTTTGCATCCTAGGGGAGAAGAAGTTCCATGACTTTGATACACAAGTCGATATTGTACTTGCTTGTTGTGTGCTGTACAACTACATACTTAGAGTTGACCCTAAGGATGAGTTAGTTGTTGATGAACCGTCCTAAGGTGAGGTGGAAGTTGTGGAAGACAATTTGTTCGAGTATGAACCATTCTCCCAAAATAGTACGCAAGTCCAACGTAACATGAAGAAGGCGTGGGAGGACATGCGTGATCAGATTGCACAACACATGTGGCATGACTACTGTACTGGACATGGTAGGGTATAATATGTGTGGCATAGGTTGTAGCAGTATTTTGTTAGTTTGAATGGATGTTAGTAGCAGTTTTTTGATATTTTGGGCATTAATTGTATGATATTTTTGGAAAAAGCCTGATCAGATTGTAATGTGTCCTTTTACTAAAAGAAATATATATTATGTACGCTTCTGCAACAAATTTAATTCTAAATGTTGACAGGTGAGATGGGAGACAACTTTCCCAACTACCAACACTTCCAATCCCATGCAGGCAGCCCTTTTGTACCTCCTTAAACAAAGAGGAGGTCGTTGGGTACTAGTACAGGAAGTGAAGGGCATGAAACTGGAGGGGTACAAGAAAAGGTGACACAACCAAGTCCCATTCGTCCACTTGTAACCTCAAGGGTGTCACAATCAATGCCCGACATAAATTGGAGTGGCAATATTGATCATTTTATGGATTCATATTCCTTTGTGGTTAGTCAGGGATCTATTCCACAAGGACTTAATGAGGACCGAGCTGATTCTCCTCAAAAGAACAAACCCAAGAAGCCATCGAATAGTTCGTGTAAGAATGTCCAAAAGGAAGGGGGAGGAACGCCCAATAAGCGTTGGGAGGATGAACATACTAATGAGCTTCTAAAGATTCTTTAGGGAGGCCGAAGAGGAAAAAAAATGTGACAAAGCTTTAAAAAATAGTTCCTACATACTTGTGGCCAATATGGTGAATGCAAAGTTTGGTACTTCCTATAGCGTTAGCAATGTTACCAATCATTTGCGCGGTTGGAAGTCCAAGTGGCTAGATATTATGAAGGCCAAAGATTTTTCGGGGGCCGGATGGGATGAAGACCAAAGGATGATGACTATGAACGAGGATACACATGATGACCTTAAGAAGGTAAATGTTACCCATTTAATTTTGACTGTAGATCTGAATATATCTGGAAATTTATTATTTTTAGATCTGAATATAAATGAATATTTATTATTATTTGTGTAGGTAAAATCCAAACTAGCACAATGGGTGAACGTCCCTATTATGAACTTTGATTTGCTGCAAATTGTATATGGAGATGACCATGCAAGAGGGGACCGTACGAAGGATAACAATGTGAAATGGGGCCCAAGAGAATATGTCGAAGTAGATACTCCTCCCGCTAGTGGTTCACACCACAATGCTGCGACTTCCCAATCTACGAAATCCACGGGGGGAAACGTCGTAGAGAGGCTAGCATGAAAAATGAGGGAATGACTCAATTGGTGGGGAGTGTTACTTCCATGGTCGAGGCACTTCGTACCGGATTCAAGAGCCTAATTGAGAAAATGGTAGTAAATTATTTGCCTTAGAAGGATATGAGTCAAACGTACTTATGAATGCATACAACTTTCTTTGCACTGACAATTTGAGGCCAACAAGTTTAGAGGGTTGCCCGAGAGTTTCCAACGGGCATGGCTAGATAATTTCATGCAAGACAAGTAGTCTTGTAGCAATCGACTGCATTTTGCATCATTTTGTATGTGGATGGAACATTTTGTAGTTTGGCCTGTAATATTTTTCTACTCTGGAACAGCACATGCTGCTGTTTCCACAAGGCCTTCTGCCCATAGGCTGCTGTTTCATTAGAACATGCTGCTGTTAATTCTCTGCTTTTAATTAGAATATGCTGCTGTTTCTGTGTGATTTTCATTAGCAAATATTTTCTATCTGAATGCTTTTAATTCCCTGCTTCATCTTTGCTTTTGATATCTTTGTAGCATATCTTTCTACGTTGTTTTGAAAGGAAGAAAGCCAGGAGTGTACACAACCTGGCCTGAATGTCACATGCAAGTGAATGGGTTTAAAGGTGCTTGTTATTTCAAGTGTCAAGATTATGAGGAGGCAATGGGTTATTTCCACTCAAATTACAGGGATGAACGATGTGGAATTAAGGAAGAAGATGTGCGCGATGGCCACCTATCGGCCATTATTGTTACTTTGGGTTTTCTAACATTACTTGTATCAATTTTAGTCTGCATCTCTTTTATGTAGTACCAACTTCTTTCTGTAGACCGAAGTTCTTTTTGTCTGCACCTATAATGTAATGACAAGGGGTATGTAATGTTTGGGTGCAGAAGTTGTCTTTGAATGAGCTATGAAGGTGCAACCTAATTACAAGCTAAAGTTGGTGGCCTCCCCTACGATTGTGGTGATGGACGGAGGTAGTCAACTTGTAGCCAAGTTTTAGACAATGATGAGGAAGGTGCAACCTTTGAGTCTAAAATGTTATTTCTGTCCCGACAACACAAATGAGGAAGGTGCCCCACGATGAGAACCAAAACTTGATGGCCTTCCCCACCAATTTGGTGATGGATGGAGGTAGCCAAGTTTTTAAATTGGCGATGATGAGTGGGATGGTGAATCCTTTGAGCCAATTACTTTTTTTCCCAAACTTGTGCTTAAGTTGTTGATATTTTCTTTATTGTGTTTCAGTTTTTTGTTACTTCCCATATTTGCTTACTGCCTATTTCCCTTTGTCCCCAGTTTGTGTTTCAGTTTTTTGTTACTGCAAAGGAGCAGCACTTCAATTTCAGTTTTTGGTTACTGATGACTTTCGGTTTTTTGAAATCTTATATGGGCTGTGATGAGTTTCAATATCTCCTACTGGCCTATGATGACTTGTGTTTCATTGTGAAACAAATAATGATATTATGGGCTATGATGACAATGCATAACTTGGTGACTTCAATTTTTTCCAGTGATGAGTTTCAGTATCTTCTTCTTTTTTCCAGCTTTTGGTGACTTCAATTTTTTGTTAGTTTTTGGTTACTGCAGCATAAGTTGGTCTTCTTTTCTTATAATATATGGGCTATGATGAGAATGCATTATGGGCTATGATGACTTGTGTTTCATTGTGAAACAAATAATGATATTTCTTTCACTTTTTAGTATCAGTTCGAGTATCACTTCAATTCTCACTGATACATGTGTCAATTTCTGTGCATGTATGGGTTGGCCAGTACCTAATTACCAGCAAGATGACATGTTCCCAGCAAATATGATACATGTGTCAATTTTATGTTACTCAGGAATTTTCATTTTTGATATGTTCTTCATATGATGATATTTTTGGAAGAAGATTTTGCTTCATTCTGAGCCCATAATGTCCTCGTGAACAAGTTTGAATTATTTTCAGTTTTCATACTCTGAGCCCATAATGTCCTTGTGAACAAGATTTTGTTTCATTGTATCATATTGCTGGGAACATGTCATATTGCTGGAAACATGTTGCATTGCTGGGAACATGTAATATTTGCTGGAAACATGTCATATTGCTGGGAACATGTCATCTTGCTGGGAACATGTCATCTTGCTGGTTTTCTGTATCATATTTGCATGGAACATGTATCATATTTGAGAGAACATGTACCCTATTTGATGGGTTGGCCGCCCCTTTTCATATGCCGCAAATTTTTAGTACACAGGAATTTTCATTTTTGATATGTTCTTCATATGATGATATTTTTGGAAGAAGATTTTGCTTCATTCTGAGCCCATAATGTCCTCGTGAACAAGTTTGAATTATTTTCAGTTTTCATACTCTGAGCCCATAATGTCCTTGTGAACAAGATTTTGTTTCATTGTATCATATTGCTGGGAACATGTCATATTGCTGGGAACATGTTGCATTGCTGGGAACATGTCATATTGCTGGGAATATGTCATCTTGCTGGGAACATATCATATTTACTGGAAACATGTATCATATTTGCTGGGAACATGTAATCTTGCAAAATTATATATCAGTTTGTTGAGAACATGTGTCAATTTCTGGGAACATGTATCATATATACTGGGAACATGTCATCTTGCTGGGAACATGTATCATATTTGTTGGGAACATGTATCATATTTGCTGGAAAAATGTAATCTTGCAAAATTATATATCAGTTTGCTGGGAACATGTCATCTTGCTGGGAACATGTATCATACTGTTTTTCAGTTGTGAAACCCTTCTCTGCTGCCAATTTCAGTTGGGTCTGTTGGAAAAAAAAATTGGTAACCATACCATTCTTCATGAGGGTGATTATATCACTTGCAATGTCCTAACCAAACACACAAAGTCCATCAAAGCCACTTTCAAGTGGTCATTCAAACAAACTACATCGTAAGTCTCCACTTGCGGCGGGACAAAAACTTTTGTATCCAAACACTTTTTGGAAAGTGGAATGTATTGTAACTGGAATGAGTTACACCTTCATGAAACTCCCACTTTCACACTTTCATGCACCTACATCCAACCAAACAGGCCCTTATGGGTTGTCAAACTCTGCTCTTAACCTATGTGAAATTCTTACTCAAAACTTTCCTTTACAAGATATATTGTTGTATTTTACTAGAGAAAATATTTTTACCATCTTTCAGAAACATATAATATTTACGTACATTTTAATGTAAATTTTAACTGTGTTTCGTACAGAATATTGACAAATTTGACAAAAATATATAATAGTAATATATTTAATTAATCAAATTTAACTACGAATATAAAATAATATTTTTGTTTAACAAATATTTAATTAAATTTTTAATATATTTTATTTGTACTGTGTCGATTCTCTTTGCCGAATTGCTAACAAGCGTCCACATACCAGACCCGGACCCCGGTGCAAATTACCAACTTCTGCCTCGCTGCGACATTTTGTCGAAAACCTCTACTTCATAGCCAAACGCAGTGGATTCCTCCAGATTCTGCTGATGGATTCTCCGCTGACCGAGCCAAATCTCCTCTCTCCGAAGCCGGCAGTGTCGCCTTCTGCATAAACTACATATTTTCTTTTTTGTAGCTCCCATCATCAACTGCCAGGTGACCATTTCTCCTCCCGATCCTTATTGTTTGTTTGTAGTGATCGCTCGCTCGCTCGCTCGATCGAGCTCCACTGACTTTCCATGAATGGAGGAGTTCACTGCAACTCTGTTCCTGATCATATCGTCGTCGTCGTTGCCTAACATTCGTTGCTATGATCTGTTGCCTATGCGCTGCAATGTCTCGCTCACAGACTCCTGCCCGGCCGCCCTCCACTTCTCGCCTCGCGTCCCCGCGGACGCCGAGGATGCGGCCGCGCTGTTCAATGTGCCGCCCGATGCCGTCGGGAGGACCGGGGACGGGTTCCTCGTTGGGGGCTGCAGCTGCCCCACCGACAACAGTGAGTTCGTGTGGGAGACGGCCTGCGCCGTCCGAAGGGGCGATACGTGGAGGACGGTCCAGGAGAGGTTCGGGCTCCTCCTCTGGAGAAGCCCGATAAGCGTCTGATAGAGACCACAAATGTGACTCTTGATTTCTTGTGCGGCTGCATTAGAGGGGGTTCGGAGGTGGTGACTTACGTTATCCAGCCCGGGGATACGCTCTACATGATAAGCTTGCTTCTCCGGGTGGGAATGGGCCGGATTATTAGGCTGAATAATGTTTCCGATTCGTCGAAGATCTACGCTGGAGATAGGCTTTTCATCCCGGTTGCAGGTTTATCTCTTCTCGTTGGTTTTGTCTTCGATTATAAATTGATTTTTAAAAATAGAGTTAATTATCCAAATTGTGCATGAAGAATGTAGTGGTTGCCGTTTTAGCGGTTGATCTTTTTTTTTTTTGGGGGTTAATTTGGATGAAAATAGATAAAAATGGACATGTTATGGTCACGTGCCTTATTTAATATATAAACAAATAGTTTTTGTCGAGTACAAAATGACGGCTATACAATCAATTATAGCTGATGTTTTGGCTGACCATGACAAAAATAATCCTAAAAATAAGGCACGTGACCATCACATGTCAATTTTTAACTATTTTCATCCAAAATACCAATGAAACATAGTTTAGACACTCTTTAAACCAAAATGTATAAAGTTTAAGTACCAAATTAACCCTAAAAAGAAAACTGATCACCAAAATGGCGACCATGACATTCCTCAGGCACCATAAAGGCCTCCGAACTAAGCACAAACAGTATGAACTAGCCTTTGTTAATTTTTGGAAGACCTTAGGTTAAATACAAATAGAACTTGTTAGGAACAAGAGTCTTGGCCTAGGGAACACAAATAAGATCTACCAAAAAAGCTAGAAAGGCCCCGAACTAAGCACAAACAGTGTGAACTAGCCTTTGTTAATTTTTGGAAGACCTTAGGTTAAATACAAATAGAACTAGCGTATGCTATTAGCTACTCTCATGGTATGTTATAAGAGCGGGTAGTCTTTGATAGTCATTAAGTTTAATTCATTGTTCTCTTCTTCCCTATGTGATACATGACAAATTTGGAAACAAGTACAATAGATATGTAAGGTGGGACTCCTCACGTCCCGGTTTTCAAGAGTCGAGTCCAACTAGACATGATGTCGTACAAGTTTTAATTGCACTTGTATAATGCATTGAATATAACCTTTCTAAATCAACATTCATATATCAAGGTTGTCACAGTGGAATAAGCAGAATGATTGAGACAACTTTATGTATCATTGAATAGCCAAATAGCAGCGGAAACTGGGGTTCTTGCCTAGCAACCAAAACATTTCCTTATGGGTTACAATCATGAAATAAATGAAATGACAAGGTCCTATACATGTCCTTTAATTAAAAGAAACTAAACATCTTCTAGGAAATTGAATGCGATGAATCAAAATGAGAGCTTCTAGTGCCTCAGAGCCTCTTTAAGTATTCCTCGATGAGGGTCAATACATGGAAATGCATACCAAACTCACGTAAATTAAACACATTAATCATGTGCAGTAACTTCCATTATTAGGTGATCTTCTTATTCTTTCTAAGTTCTTTACATAGCATATCATTTATGTTCTTTCCATTCAAACCAAAAATAACTCAATCATTTGTACTTGTAAGCATCATAAAGAGTATAATGTAAAAGACATCATTTACATAGATTCTTATATGTTGGTATTTTATTCTATGAGTTGTGTGTTCACAACACTCTATTGTTAAAAGATAGTCCCACATCGGAAAATCACACCAATATGTATCTCTATATATTACTTATGAAGGAATAGAGAGATGCACATGGGTTGAGGCCCAATGGAGGGTGCCATGTGGGAGGATTTTACATAGAGGTGAGAATAAGAAACCAACTTTTGGCCAAATGAAAATAGATTTAAATCTATTGGAGCTAAGCCCCGAAGGGGCTTAGCGACTCGGACTCGGGCTCGGGCTAATAGGCTTATTGTGGCTTTTTGATGGCACTTTGCACTTAGCTCGTCGCAAGGCGCATTGTGCGCTTTAGTTGCGCTCGTGCGCGAGCCTCTGCGCGGCCCTTACGGACAAGCCCACCTCGTGCCTATAATATCAGCAGCATCTCCTCTCTCCAGGGTTACAGAAAATAATCAGAGAATTTCCAGAGAGAGAGAGAGAAGTGCTGTTGCTATTCCGAGGAGTCGTCGACATTTTTGGCCAGCGTTCTAAAGTTCTCTTCGAACTTGCTGGTTCCTGGAGGCTTGTCCGTAAGGCGGATATAGCTTTGAGCGCCGGTGATCTTTCACCCCAGCAGGCTTTCTTCTTCCTCTGTTGCCTTCGAGAATACCGTCGCTTCTCTTTAGAAGTTATACGGTTCTGTTGCCTTCGAGAAATATTACGAAATAATCTTTTTAGATTCTCGTAATACAACATCACCTTCTTTAGGGTGTTGTTGCTGGAAACATTGTCTTTACAATAGTTTCTGAAATCGTGTTTTTCCATCGATTGTTCGCCAAGGGATTAACAATCTCAAAGCTATATCGAAAAGATGGATAACTCACGTGCATCGCTCGTCAATACCGACTTTAACAAGTTGGAGAAATTTGACGGCGAACATTTCCAAATCTGGAAACGGAAAGTAACATTAAACATTCAACTTGTGGAAGTTGATCACGTGCTGAATGAGGAAGAACCGGTCGTTCCAACAACCGGAACCGCAGAAGTTATTGCCGCTGCTAAGTCCAAGCAGGCAAAATGGATTAGAGAAAACAGTATCTGTAAACTGTTGATTCTCAATAGCATGGAAGACTCTCTGGCAGAGTCTTATTCCAAGAAGAATTCTGCCAAAGAGATTTGAGACTCCTTGGGGAAATTGTACGAAGATGACGAGAATCGGTCCAAGATCTTCTTGGTTGAAAGATACCACAAGTGGACCTTCGAAGATGAGAAGGCTATGCTGCCCCAAGTAAAGGAGTTTCTGAAGCTGCGCCAAAAATTAGATGATGAGAAGATGCCTCTTGTCGACAAGTTTGTCGTTGGAGGAATCGTCTCTAAACTTCCTGCGGGGTGGAGCAACTTCTATGCAAGGATGCACCGCAAGAAGCTGGACATATGTATGGAAGATCTCCTGCAAGAGATCCATGTTGAGGACGAGATGCGCTCTCAACAGAAGATGGATTCTCTGTCCAAACAACTGGCAAAAGCAAATCTGGTCCAAACCAGAGAGTACAAGGGGAAGCAGGCGGCTTCTCCTCATAAGAAGAAGAAGGACTTCACTAATCTGAAAGTGAAGAGTCCTTCATTCAAGAATCAGAAATCCAAGTCCCATGTGACTTGTTTCAAATGTGGCAAGAAGGGCCACTACAAAAGTGACTGCAAGGAACCAGAAAAAGGTGAGCCTAGTAAGGTTTCTTTGGTTACTAATCTGGTTGCAATGATAGCACAGGTTGCAAATACGGGAGTTGACCCGGACTGGTGGATAGACACTGGTGCGACATGTCATGTCTGCTCAGACAAGGAATGGTTCGAGTCATATGAGCCAACTTTCGAGAAAGTCTTAATGGCAAACCAGGCACAAGCTGAAGTACTGGAGATCGGGACGGTGGAGCTGAAACTTACATCGGGGAACACTCTGACGCTTCAAGGAGTGAAGCATGTTCCTGCAATTGCTAAGAACATGATCTCTGGGAGCCTGCTTTGTAACGCAGGCTTGAGGATGGACATCAATGCTGGCCAGATGGTGATGTCCAAGAAGGGTACATTCTTCGGAAAAGCTTTCCAGACTGAAGGAATGTACAAAATTCAGCTTGTTGTAACCCAAAAAAATGATATTAATGCTATTTCTACTTTGAACTATTCTTTTGAGTTATGGCATAATAGGCTAGGACATGTTCATTGTAAAAGAATTAACAAAATGTCTAGCCTAGGACTTATCTCCAAGTGTGGGGGTAAGGTAGAGAAATGTGAAGTGTGTGCTCAGACGAAGATCACAAGGAAACCCTTTCACAGGGTCCATCGAAGCACAGATCTTCTGGAGTTGGTTCACTCAGATATCTGTGATTTCAAGCAATTCTCTACAAAAGTCGGGATGAAGTATTTTATTACTTTCATCGACGACTTCTCAAAGTATGCTTTTGTCTACTTGCTCAAGTCTAAAGACGAAGCATTCGAGAAGTTCAAGGAGTTCAGGGCCGAGGCTGAACGGCAAACTGGACAACAACTCAAAAGGCTAAGGAGTGATCGAGGCGGGGAGTATCGGTCTCATGATTTCTCATCATTCTGTAAAGAACATGGAATCATAAATGAGACGACGGCTCTGTACTCTCCTCAATCCAAAGGAGTAGCAGAAAGGAAGAACAGAACGTTGACAGAGATGATGAACTCTATGCTGTTGACTGCGGGTCTTCCAAAGAGCTTCTGGGGAGAAGCTGCATTAACGGCTACTTTCATTCTCAATAGAGTACCGTATGCAACTTCGGATATAATCCCTCATGAACTCTGGTTCAAAGTCAGACCTAACTTGAATGTCATTCGAGTGTGGGGGTGTCTGGCTTATGTGAAGCTCCCAGATCTGAAGATTCAGAAGCTGGGGACTAGGACTACTAAGGCTATCTTCTTGGGTTATGCCGAGAAGAGTGACGCTCGGAGATTCCTTGATATAGAATCAAATCATATCATTGAATCTCGCGATGCTGAATATTTTGAAGACAAGTTTGCAAGGCACAAAAATATTGTTCTCGCGGATCTTCTGGAGAATGATGAGAGTGCAAAGCAGACAGAAGTCCTTATCGAACCAGTAGTCCAAGAAGAAGCTATTGTCGAAGAGACACCAGTTGAACCAGAACTCGCCGAGCCGTTAACTAAGCGAGTAAGGAGGCCGAAAGACTTCGGAGATGACTTCGTCACCTATCATGTGGAAGCAGATCCGCTTACCTATGATGAGGCGATGAAGACCAGAGATGCTGTATTCTGGAAGGAGGCGATAGACAACGAGATTGGCTCAATCACCTCCAACAACACATGGGTGTTAGTTGACCTGCCAGAAGGAGCAAGACCCATCGGATGCAAATGGATCTTCAAGAAGAAGATGAAAGCAGATGGAACTATTGACAAGTTCAAGGCCAGGCTAGTGGCCAAGGGGTTTGCTCAGAAGCAGGGGATCGACTACTTTGACACTTATGCTCCAGTAGCTCGGATGACAACCATCAGATTGTTAATTGCTCTAGCAGCAATACACAAGCTGGTGATACATCAGATGGATGTGAAAACGGCATTCCTTAATGGCGAGCTGACCGAAGAGATCTACATGCAACAACCAGAAGATTTTGTCGTTAGAGGTCTGGAAGACAAAGTCTGCAAGTTGATGAAGTCTCTGTATGGTTTGAAACAAGCTCCCAAAATGTGGCATGAGAAGTTTGACAAGGTGATAAGGTCAAATGGCTACAGGGTCAGTGAAACAGACAAGTATGTCTATACGAAGTTTGCTGACGGAAGAGGAGTAATCGTTTGTCTTTACGTGGACGACATGCTAATCCTAGGTACGGATTTAGACTGCGTCACAGAGACAAAGAAATTCCTCTCGACCAAGTTCAGTATGAAGGACTTGGGGGATGCCGACGTAATCTTGGGGCTCAAGATCATCCGGACAGGTACTGGAATAGCGCTGTCACAATCTCATTATATTGAGAAGATGCTCACTCGCTACGGGTATCAAGATCTTCCTATAATTGATACACCGTACCGGAGTGATCAGAAGCTGGAGCCAAATTCGAGGGAAAGCGTCAGGCAGTTGGAGTACGCTAGCGTCATCGGAAGCTTGATGTACGCTACTACTGCCACAAGGCCTGACATAGCTTTTGCGGTGGGAATGCTGAGTCGGTTCACTAGCAATCCAGGCGTTGAACACTGGAACGCTGTAAAGCGTGTTATGAGATATCTAAAAAAGACTCAGACATTTGCACTATACTACAGCGGAGATCCGTCAGTAGTGGAAGGCTTCAGTGATGCTAGCTGGTGTTCAGAGGTGGAGAGCGAGTATTCGACAGGTGGATTCATATTCGCTTTGGGCGGAGCTGCTATATCGTGGAAATCGAAGAAGCAGACAATGTTATCTCGCTCCTCCATGGAATCTGAATTCTTTGCATTGGATGCTGCTGCAGATGAAGCAGAGTGGCTTCGGGAGCTCATGTATGATCTTCCAGTGGTTGGAGCTCAGATACCGGCAATCCCGATATACTGTGACAACCAGGCGGCAGCAGCAGTAGCATCAAATGAACTCTTTAACGGAAAGAAGAGGACTGTGCGGTTAAAGCACAGAGCAGTGAACGATCTCATCAAACGAGGCGTCATTGCAGTGATCGATGTTCGGAGTCAGGAGAACCTGGCGGATCCGTTCACGAAAGACCTCAAACGACAGCTGGTCGAGGACACAGCAAGGAAGATGGGTTTGAAGGCATTCTAATATTGTGTCATTATAATCCTATCAATAAATTTTATGTTATTGGTTCAAAGAGAAATCTACCAGATATCTAATTTTTTGATTCAAGGGAGGACTATTGACTGAAAAAATATTAGTTAACAGTGGGTACTTGTTTTACGGAACATGTAAAGGTTTCGGACCCAGAACCACTGTTGTCTACTATGAATTTTCTACGGAAAATTGATCATGTGGAAAGGATGGCATAATGCCTTAATGAGTTCTCAGACTGAGTGAAGGTCTGTTATGCTTTACAGGAAGCATGGTGGCGCAACAACCACAAAGGAGTGTTACAACTCCATGCTACAGTGGGGTGACTCCACCATGAGGTTCCCAGGTAGGGGTAATGCCTCGGCTTTGTTAGCCAAGTCACAGGCGGAGTAGCACCGCATATAGGCAGGTAGCCTAATGTTGCATAATCATAAAGAGGTGTAGACAACACTACAAAGAGGACAGTATCCTCATGTTACAGTGGCATGACACCACGAAGAGGTACCAGGAAGGGTAAATCCTCGGCTTTGCAAGCCATGTCATAGCGGCGTAACACCGCACGGAAGCGCAAGACTTCATGCTGAGTAGTTTGGCACTACAAAGAGGATTGTGACCTCATGCTACAGTAGTATGACACTACGATGAGGTACCCAGGTAGGGTAAAGCCTCGGCGTTGAGCCATGTCATAGCGGCGTAGCACCGCAAAGGAGCGCAATGCTTTATGCCATGACTCTTTATAAAGAACTCACCTATAATGTATGGAAAGAGAAATAGGCCGTCTCTTGAGGGTAAATTTGTAGACGCCCAAAATACATACATTAAAATCCAGGCTGGCACAAGGCCTTTAATGTGCAGCCAGAAGCACAGATAACTACATTATGTGAGTGGAAAAAATTACAGCTGTGGTACAGAATTCAAGGCGTAGTCTATTCTTGTATCATACTGTTGTTCAACCCATGCGGGAAGATTCAAGTCGTCAGCGACATCTATCCTAATGCATAATGGACAGTTATTATGTGGAACGCTTAACTCATATATATAGAGATATGTGGGGGATTGTTGGTATTTTATTCTATGAGTTGTGTGTTCACAACACTCTATTGTTAAAAGATAGTCCCACATCGAAAAATCACACCAATATGTATCTCTATATATTACTTATGAAGGAATAGAGAGATGCACATGGGTTGAGGCCCAATGGAGGGTGCCATGTGGGAGGATTTTACATAGAGGTGAGAATAAGAAACCAACTTTTGGCCAAATGAAAATAGATTTAAATCTATTGGAGCTAAGCCCCGAAGGGGCTTAGCGACTCGGACTCGGACTCGGACTCGGACTCGGACTCGGGCTCGGACTCGGGCTTGGGCTTGGGCTAATGGGCTTTTGAGACTTATTGTGGCTTTTTGATGGCACTTTGCACTTAGCACGACAGCTCGTCGCAAGGCGCATTGTGCGCTTTAGTTGCGCTCGTGCGCGAGCCTCTGTGCGGCCCTGCGTGGCGTGCGAGGCGTACGGAGCGTACGGAGCGTACGGGTCGAGCGGGTCGAGTGGGCCGTTCAAATTATGTAACGTCCGCGGGTCTTGTGGGCTCAGATCCGGAAATGGCTCAGATCCAGAAAATCCGGATCTGGCATTAATCCAGGACGTGCGTTCAGAATTTGAAAAGCCCACCTCGTGCCTATAATATCAGCAGCATCTCCTCTCTCCAGGGTTACAGAAAATAATCAGAGAATTTCCAGAGAGAGAGAGAAGTGCTGCTGCTATTCCGAGGAGTCGTCGACATTTTTGGCCAGCGTTCTAAAGTTCTCTTCGAACTTGCTGGTTCCTGGAGGCTTGTCCGTAAGGCGGATATAGCTTTGAGCGCCGGTGATCTTTCACCCCAGCAGGCTTTCTTCTTCCTCTGTTGCCTTCGAGAATACCGTCGCTTCTCTTTAGAAGTTATACGGTTCTGTTGCCTTCGAGAAATATTACGAAATAATCTTTTTAGATTCTCGTAATACAACATCACCTTCTTTAGGGTGTTGTTGCTGGAAACATTGTCTTTACAATAGTTTCTGAAATCGTATTTTTCCATCGATTATTCGCCAAGGGACTAACATTATATACGGTCACGGTTCTTTCGTACAAACAAGGGTTAGGATGTACTACACCTTCAAAATCATTGTTAGGAATGCATTCCAGTATAGTCAAAGACGCGCCTCACATCAAGGGGCACCAGTTGTGCCTTGCACCTCACTAGGCGAGGTGCCTTTCTCTATGTGTACCTTCTGTATTTGCTCTTTATTTTGGCTCTATAGGCTCACCTGGCAGAAAATAATAGTAATGAGAGTATTGGTAGTGATGATGATTTGATGGAGTCTGATGAAGATCAATGATTGTTCTAGGTTTTATTTTTACTTTACAATTTGTGTTTCTTTCATTTTGTTATTTTTTGTTAGAGTACACAAATTATTTTTAGTTCTCTTGACTGCAATTGCTACTCTGTTATGTTTTAACATTGTTTTGTTGGTTTTAATATATTATTTGGTTTTATTTCTTATATTACTAATTTATTTATGTATATTTTTATTATTTATATTTTTTGTACCTTGCTTTGCTTGGACGCACATCTTAAGTACGCATTGCACCTTTGACTACCTTGATGCATCTTGTCTATATGACGGTCACTGGCATATCTCATCAATTTGGACTACGTCAACTGTGTTACGTTGTCGGAGCTAGCCCTACTAATTGTCTTGTAATATCCGACCAGATCCACCTCGCACGAACACAACCATTTTTCCTAGATCGATACGGATCCAGTGTTTCGGTCACTGATCAAGGAATTAAACCTTGTGCACAAGTTGTCCATGACGTATAAATACATATGTATAACATAATGGAAGAACAAATGCATAAGGAATTACACAACAACATTTCATCCATTATTTCCTCATTCCTCGAGCTACTGCTCAAAACAGAATTCTCCCTTCCATGATTATCTCAAATGGCGACAAAACGGTCCCAATATTTCCACTAATAATATTATTATTAACTAAGTCTCAAAAAGAATACATTACATTAATCATCATTATTTAGTCTACATTTCCTTCTCGAAACCATCCAAATGAGTTATAAGTTCTTTTAAGTTGCTCTATAATTCCTTTTTAACAAGATACAGTTTATTGGTCATTACTACCTGATTATTATTAGTATACCAGGATACCAACATAACTCTACCTCCTATCAGTTATATTAGTTCATACCAGTTGTACCAGGCAGCAATCTATAATATCATGAATCAACTAACATAAGAACACTAGTATTGAACATAAAAGCATATTAGTAATGTATTTTAATCTTGGTTCATTTTATTATGGTATCATGATCATAGAGACAGATGGAGGATAGAGAGTTCTTTTATTAAGAAGTGAGAGATTGATGAAGGAGAGATCGACGTAGCCACTCACTTGTTCGAAGAAATTCCTAAAGGAAGAATTAAGAGAGATCTTTCACAACGCTTGAGCCTCACCTCTTATGCCTTCCAAGTTCTATCGTCTGATTCGACAAAGCTTTCGCTCCTCTCTCTCAAAGTAGAAAATAATGTGGAGCAAATGAAACGAATGAGGGAGGGACTCCTTATGTAACATATAGAAGATTAGAAGTGGTTAGGAAGAGATAGAGAGTCCATATCTCCATGTAACAAAATATCAAACTTGATCTCATCATGGCATGATTCAATGAATTTGGACTTAGTTCCAACCAAATCCAAATCAACGGATAAAGAGGATTCAACCAAATGGTCAAGAGGTTACCAAAGATATCTTCAAATATATTTGTCGCAATCATCTAGATACCCGCATCTTTTAAAGATACAAAAGATCCTAGAAGATCTTCCCGAGAATTTAGAATATCTCCAAAGATGTCAAAGGATCCTAGAAAAGATATCGAAGGATCTTCCAAGGTACGATTTGATATGGCAAAAGATCTCTTTAGTGGGTATTCTTAATATAAGTGGGCCTCACCCAAAAAATCAAGCAATCCAAACCCATTAAGTAAGCCTCTCTTCCTAGCCCAAATCTTACGGTCCATTGGACCCAAATCCAAACAGACATGACCATAATCCAACTAAGTAATTAAGCCCACAAAGTAACCCAACTTGATAATCAAGACTCACGCCGAGTCAAAAATAAATCTCACTGTTGAGCCAAAATTGGACGGAGTTATCACATAATTCAAATTGAGAACAAGATATTACATCGTACACCATTAAGAACAAGTTTCGTCCTCGAAACTAAAGTAATGAAATCATACTTATCCTACAGTCTCAACCAATAAAGGATACATTCCTCGCATTTCGTCTTCCAGCTCCCATGTCGACTTTTCGTCTAAATGATTCCTCTGAAGCACTCGAACTAAGGATACAACACGATTTTGTAGCACCTTCTCTTTCTTATCCAAGATTTGAATAGGGTTCTCCGCATATAATAAGTACGCTTGCATCTCTAGCTAGCCGAAATCCACTACTTGACTTGGATCGTACACATACTTCCGCAATTGAGAGACATGAAAAATATCATGCACTTCAACCAAGGATGGTGGTAAAGCAATCTTGTAGGCTACATGTGCAACCCTTTTGAGTACTTCGAAAGGTCCAACAAATCTAGGGCTCAACTTGCTCTTGGCACCATATGCTTAGTTGGTAAGTTATTTAGTTTATACCCAAGTGGTCTTGAGTTCAAAGTACATTAGCCAAATTATGGTTGTTTTTATAGTTGTTGCTCGTTATTTTAATAAACTCTACATAATGCCCCCTTAACTTAAGTCCTTAATTTTGATTTAACGTAGTCTGCATCCAACCACTGATGGGGATTTATTTTTTCTCCCACCAATTTTCTCAAGAAGTTACGCCGTAAATGGAAAATAGGAATGGTAGCGTGCATTGTTTTTACTGCCATACATAACCGTGCAATTATAGTGTAGCTTGAAAGGTTGCTGCTCAAGAAGCGTCTACTAAAGATTAAAATGTAGAAACAAATTGGAATGAAATGATGGAAGGGAGCTGAACTTAAATACCTTCAATTTCGCGACCTTTGAACTCTGTAAAGTTTATTTTCAATAACATATTTGACATCTGAACCATTTACTTTCATTTTAACTTGTACACGTGTAATTTTTCTTCTTCGCATAAATAAAAATATCATCATTTCTTCTTTTTGTTGTCAGTTGATTTTTAAAGCTTTTAATATATTTTTGAATTTTTTACAACTAATATAACAGATGTATATTAAACATGTCATTTGGCATGAGCATGACCAAGCTCGGTTGGAGTTGAAATGGGCATGCCCAATAAGCAATAGAAATGGGCCACATGACATGCGGTTCCCCAAGTTTTGGAAGTTTGGTCATGACACTGCTTGCTTTTCTGTGCCGGACTGCTTGCATCCTAGCCCGCCTTACACCTTTAAGTACAGTATGTGTGTAAGGCGTGCCAGCATTTTGTAGGCCCTATTTTGTAGATTTTGCTTAATTATTACATTCCTCTATTCTTTTCTCTTCGGTCCAGCTCTCTTTATTTCTTTTAGCACCTCAATAGCTGTTTTCTGTATTATAATCCTGATCTGTTGAGTTCTCATGTTCACACTTTGCTTTCCCTGCACTATTAGTAAATGTTTTCTTTTGATACCAACTAGATTGAACTTATCGGGTATTCAGCTGGAGCAGAATCTCTTTTTCTCGTATATGAATTTGCTCAAAATGGTGCACTTAGTGACCACTTACATAATCCTGCTGCAAAAGGTAATGATTTTATTAACCATTCATTATGACGAAGAGGTATAGAACTCGGTGTTTAATTTTTTTTAGGTATATATTTCAATTCGTCTTATGACCACTATTAAAAGAAATTCCAATGATTCACTAGATGGATCATAATGACAAGCCATAAACCTCTTTCCTGGATTTTGAGAGTACAGATTGCTCTTGATGCTGCAAAAGGTCTGGAGCACATACATGCACATGTAAAGCCATTTTATGTCTATCGAGATGTGAAAACGAGCAATATTCTTTTGGATTCTGATTTTCGAGCAAAGGTATCATTTTCTTGGATTTTATTTTAGTAATGTGATTCATGTCATTTCCTGACTTGTATATCCTGAAGATTTTCCTTTTTCTTTATTCTTCTGACTGTGGGAAATAGGAAGATGCTAACAACTGTCATAAAATTTGTCAGGCTTTAATTTCTGTTAGATGTTCGGAGTTTTTATTGGGGAATAGGGATCTGAGTGACTCGTGCTGTCAAGAGCGTCCACTATAGAGCCCTTGCTTCTTGGGTTGTGTTTCTATTATGCTACTGTCATCCAGTAGGCTTGATGGTCCTCTTTAAAAATAGCCAATTTCAACCAATGCTCAATACTCACATGGACCATTCTCCAAAGCCTGTTAGCTGGCATGTTCAATAGGTGAGAACGAGGACCTAGTGGGAAATCTAATGAATATCACTGTATACTCATAATATAATAAAAGATACATATATACACTTCTTGTGAGAAAGACAACAAGAAATCAAATTATTTGTGCAATTTAATTTTACATTCAAAGTTGTTAGTTCACTACACTCGATATATTCTTCCCTTCACCTTAATTAATCTGAGCCTTTCAAGTTTGCCTAGCTGACAGAGGTATATCATACTTTTGTGCTGTTCTATGACTTCTGACAGAAATCAAATTTTGAGTGAGCCGCCAGCTCAATAGCATTCTTATGTTGAATTGTTAAATTCATCTTAAGGGACTTCCTCTCTCTGTGATTGTGAACCTTTACAGTGTAGCTATTTGTAAGGTTCTAAACGGCGGTAGGCGGATGCGCGGCGGAGAGAGTCCGCCTACCGCCTAGGCGGTTGATACATGTTGAACAGTTTTTACTATTTTACCACTGTTTTTTGCATAATATACATATTTTAAGGGTGTTCCATGCATAACTAAGTTGTAGAACGAAGATTTATAAAGTATTAGTTTTGTAAAAGTGAACCATATGCCCATAATGGTTATAAAACCTTTTTTGCCAAAATATCTTGTTAGGTATTGCTCCGCCTAGGCGCCGGCTACGCCGCCTCACCTCCGCCTATGCCGCCAATCTCCGTTGGTCGCCTACTCCACCGCCTACCGAAAAACGGTGTGGAGAGAAACCGCCTAGGGCCTAGGCGGCTGCATTTAGAACACTGGCTATTTGTTTGAATGTGAATTTGACTTTTGTTCATGCATGTTCAAATCTACAGGTTCAATAGTTTCCTTCTATGTTTCTCTAAGCGTACATATGGTTTTATGCATTAGTATAGTACAAGTGTCCATACATGCATGAAGGTTTTCCTATGACGTGTGCACATGTCAACTAGGGCATGTGCAATTAGGCAAGACAACCATAATATAATTTTCTGTTCTGATCCTCCTAAGTCTTAACATATGCTGTTCTTATGTCCACCTAGTCATACTTTTCATTTCTAAGGTATTTTGCTTCATTCTGTCTTATCTAGTATGTTACAGTATAGTTTTAGATCCCATCTTCCCTACCAACTTCAACCCCACCCCTACCCATCACCACCACCACCACCACATGACAGTGTGCACATACATGATGCATGCACAAACAAACTCGCAACACCTGTTCCCGTTTCACTGATGCATTGCTTTTGATAAAAATTAAGACTGGCAAACTTAAAGTTTATAATTTGTTCTTTTATACTTTTGTTAAGATAGCAGATTTTGTATTGGCAAAACTTCTTGAGCACTCTCCAGATGTCAGAACATATGTTATCTTGCACCAGAGTGAGATTCATTTCTTTTGATGTGCATTTTCTTTTCAAAATAACAGTACACATGAAATTTATCTACAAAAAAAAAGAACATATGAAATTTAATCCGGAACTAGAGACCAAAATGAGTCTTCTACCTTTAAACAGATATGTTCGAGATGGGTGCGTGACACCAAAAACCGATGTATATGCATTTGGCATTGTCCTCATGGAACTAATCACTGGTCAACGTGCACTTATTAGAGCCCAAAGTTTGGGGAGTACTGAATATCCTTATCACCAATCCCTAGTGGATTTTGTAAGTATGCTGTATGCATCCTCTTTGTTTGTAAATGGCAAACGTTGCTATTTGAGCACAATTTTATGTTTGGTGTGCATAAATGTTTATTTTTGTTAGTAGAAATAAACCTTGTCGACATTACCAATTTTTTAAAAAAGAAGAATGAAGCATATAAACCTGTGAGATTTTTACTACACTGCTCATGAAGCTCAATTGTGTAGAACTATTCTGGTATATAAATAACCAATATGTCCGAATTTACTTTTTTGTCGCTTTTAATTGGAAGTAATTTCAGTGCATGTATGGTTTGATAACTGATTTTACTGTAGCAATAACTTAATTAGAAGAATGCCATAGCTAAAAGCCTAAAAGTGATTGGGGTGCCTCTTGACTGTTTATTTAACAACAATCTTCTTTTGTTTTGGTTAAAAAGAGGGAATGATAGAATCTTGTGGATCAATATCACTGTATCACACACCTAGTAGATGGTGATCTCATGTGGAATCAAATACTACTGGCTTCAAACTCCAGTTTTATTGACGGAAGCAATTTCTTCATATTCTTTCTGCTTCAGAAGATGACCACGACCAAGCTAGCAGACTGGCGAAAAAAAGTTGATTCAAAGCTCGTTCACTACCACAAGGGCTCTCTTCTTCAGGTGCTTGAGCATTTTATTCATGTTTCAGTAAAACATCAATTGGTCCTTTTATTTGACTGAAATGTTAGGGAATCAGAAATCAGATCCGAGTTGTATCGCTGCATTTTATTCTTCTTGCCTGCGACGACAGATGGCTCTCTTGTCAAGAGATTGTGTTGATGATGAATGGAGACGACGTCCAGACATGACCGAAGTTGTTCTTCGTCTATCAAAGATAGCAAGCTTCATGAATGAAATGAAACCAGGGTCAATATCCACGCCTACTGTAGGCCTGCTCGGTCGAATTTGAATTGTAGATCAACGAAACTGCATACCATTAGAGATGTGGTGCCTCGTTTGGTTCACAGATTTAAGGAACCAAGAAAGAAAAGTTGTTCTTTTCCTTTGTTTGGTAGCCACAAACTTGGGAATCAATTTCCTGACAAAGGGGGAAAATTTGTGGGAATATGGTTCCACTCAAGACGCACGGGATTGATTTTCTCTCCTCCTTTTTCAACATTTATTACAGAAGTTTGACAAAAGTAACCATGTGTCATTGCTTATTTTACCATTAATGTTATTTTTTATAATATTATTTTTATTTTAAAAGGTAAGGATATTATTGGAACATTATTATATTTTGTTTTTCTTTCCTAGGTAGTTTTCTTGTTTTACCAAACAACGGAAAGAAAATGTGACATGAATCCTACTTTTTTATTTTCACGAAAAATACAAGAGAATTCATTTCCTTTCTGTGAACCAAAACGAGGCCTAAATGTCATGCAGCAAATGTGATGGAAGTGGTGATTTGGTTGGGGTACTTGAGAAAGTCTACTGCGGATTATCTATTTCATGTATGTAAAATATGTAAATATATACAACTTGTTTTAGAAAAGCAGCATACACAATTTCAACACATATGCATGTGTTGTATATACATTTGAGAAGCAGTATCAATAAAGTTCTGTTTTATTTTTCCTGTTTTGCCTATTTATGCGGATATGTTGGATGCTATAGCCTTTACACATTGCCTAAGGGTAGCTTGGTAACGGTATTTTCACCGGTTCTAGAGTGTTTTTGAATCGACCGTTTATGAAAACTCTTGCTTGTTTATTTTTTGAGGTATTACCAAGCATGGATTAGACTGGTTTAAAAGCCGCTAATGGGTGGGTTTTGAGCGATTTTATTATTTTGAGCGATTTTATTATTTTAACACCCCAAATGGGTGGGTTTTGAGCGATTTTATTATTTTATTACATTTATATCCTCACCAAAAATATATAATTGTAACTACTATTACCCTTCCCTATTTAATTGTATTCATGTAAAAAAATTTCAGAGCCACTCATTAGTGAATTACCAAGCATGGATTGGACTGGTTTAAAAGCCGCTAATTAAAAACCACCTAAAATCGGACCCCTCATAATCGCTCATAACCGGTACTCTAAAAACACTTAATAAGCTCTACTCTTACAATTGTCAAGCAGATCCTAAATTATTTTTTTTTTTTTTTGTCACTTAATTGTTGCATACTTCAAATCTGAACAAGATAGTATAACATAACTAAGAAAATATTTTTAAAAATAAATTATTTTTTCCCAAAATTTTGGACCAGGTTACATTTGTCTGTCCATGTCGGTGTCCATGTCCCATGTGTAGCTAGGGGTGAGTAGTATCGGGTTTGGACCTAAAATCGAACTGAATAAGAGATTCGGATCGGTTTGGAAAAAAAAAACCGGTTCGATTTCGATTTTGAAAATGCTAAAAAAATAAAATTTCGGTTTCGGTCCAAAACCGAATAAGACTTGTACAATTATGTTAAATACCTTCAATTCTATGCATATGTTGTAATTAAAATGTGTATATTTTAAAAGCAACAATTATATTTATGTTTTTGAAACCAAATTTTGGTAATTTAACAACTAGTTTAATTTTGGACGCAAATACAACAAATGTGTGTATAATTTTTTTAATTTTTAGTATCATTTAACCACGATTTCAACTTTGAACTCTATCCGTTATACGATAGAAATAGTCCAACCAAACAAGTCGAATCGTTATTCGGTTAGGTTTCGTTTTGATTGTCGCTAATTTCGGTTCTATGTCGATTTTAAACTTTTAGAATTTCAGTTTATTCGAATCTGAGTATTTCAGTTCGATTGCGAATAAATTGAACACTCACCCAGACCTTCTCCTTACTTGTCCCACATCCTAGAATATTCCTCATCCTAGTTGAACCCATCCGAGACCCTCCTTGACTTGTACAAAGATTTCTTTCCGAGAACAAAATTGTCTAAGTTAGATTGAGTGACATTCTACCACCGTAGGGTAATAAGTTGCAAAATCTAGAGACTTAATTGCACTTTGCTACCCTCAACTATTCCGCTTTTTCAACTTGATACCATAAACTTTTTTTCGTAACAAATTGGTACCTCAACTATTATTTTTTTTCAACTTGATACCTAATTTTTCAAAAATTCCGAAAATGCCCTTCCCTCTTCCTTCCCTCCACCCCCTTCCCCACTCCGGCCGCCCCCCCTGCTCACCTCCGGCCGCCCCCCCCCCCTGCTAGCTCCGCCCCCCCCGCCCCCCCCCCCCCCTGCTAGCTTCGGCCACCCCCTGCCCCGCCTCCCGCCCCGCCCTCCCTCCCCAGCCCCCCTCCTCCCGTGCTGCCGCGGCCTAGGGGAGAGGCGGGGGCGGGCGGGCGGCCGGAGCGAGCAGGGGGGGGGGGCGGAGCTAGCAGGGGGGGGGGGGGGGGCGGCCGGAGTGAGCAGGGGGGGGCGGCCGGAGCGTGCAGGGGGGGAGGGTTAGGGGTAGGGGCAGGGACATTTTAGTCCAAAATAATATCTGGATATCAACTTGTTACAAAAAAAAGTTTAGGGTATCAAGTTGAAAAAGCGGAATAGTTGAGGGTAGCAAAGTGCAATTAAGCCAAATCTAGATATTTCTGTCAACTCCTTCATAAAAATAGTGTAAAATAGCAAATTAGTAAATAGAGAATAGCTCAGGTATTAAAGTGCAAATTAGCACAAATAAAAGATAGGATGCTCTATGAGAGCATCTCCAACCCTATTGTCTTGTTAAGTGTTGTGAGTCTTGGGTGGCTTCTATGTGGCATGAGCCACAAGACAATGTCTTGTTTATGTGGCAAAATTATATCTCAAAAGACAATGAGATAGAAAAACTCTCTCCAATGCAAAAGTATTGAGGAGACAATAAAAAGTATTTTTTTCAACTTCCAAGGCAACTCCTCCACTTCTTCAACTTTTTTATAAATATTTCTATTCATAATTGATGATGTGGAGACAAAGTCATTGTGAAGTGCATTGTCTAGATCTAGACAACCAACTTCACATTCTCCTTGCCATGTCATTGCCATGTCAACTTCATGTTTTATTCTACATTTGCATTGGAGAAGAATTTTTGGAATGAAAGTTTGTCATTCCTATGTGGCAACCATTTTTTCTAAACTCACAATAGGGTTGAAGATGCTCTGATCTATCCGTACCGAATGACATTATACTATCCACAACCCACTTAAAAAAGAATTTTTTTTTTAATTCCTATCCTACCCCCGTACCCCACCCTCTGCTCCCCCCCCCCCCCCCCCCCCCCCCCCCCCCACTCCCCCTCACACTCCCCGACCGTCCTCCTCCGACCCCCCCCCCCCCCCCCCCCCCCCTCCGCCTCCTCCTCCGACCCTCCCCCCGCTCCCCCCGCACAGCCCGGCCGGTCCCCAAGAAGACCGATGGAGAAGGAGAATCGGAGTCCGAAACTGAAGATTGCCATCATCCATCCCGATCTCGGAATCGGTTGGTTCGCCCCTTTCTCTCTCTCTCTCTCTCACAATCAATTCCTCGTTTGTCTTTGTCATTTCATCGAGCAGATGGTGCGCATAGGAGGAGAAGACCACTTTGATCATTGGAATAATTACGTTTCTTTTATTAGTTTCTTTAGAATGCTAATTTGCATTTAACTACATTCAAATCTCACGCTTTTATAGGCTTCTATTCCGTACTGTTATTTTTATTAGCAAATCGCTGAACTTTTGAGCGTTTGCAACCAACTTCCTCAGACAAAACCATTCACAAGACAATTTTATCCTTTTGTATTGAGGTAGGAACATGCAAATGCGTGAAAGCCGAAGGTATTTAGTGCAAATTAGCCGAAATATAGTAGCCAACATTATAGCCTTTTTCCTTTTCCTGGGGACATGGTCAACTGAAGAGCAAAGTGTTAAAAGATGATTGTATTTAGTTCCTGCATGCACTCAAGAAAGATTTTGTGTTATTTAGTTTTAGGGTTTCGTATAATATTCAAAATTTGCGTTTAGGTCCCTCCAAAAGAGGGTTTGGTTCTTGTACTGACGGTTGACTTGGGATGACCTGTAGATTTCGTTTAGATCTCCATAGTATTCGAAATTTACGTTTAGGTTTAGGATCTAGTATAATATTCAAAATTTGCATTTAGGTCTCCATTTTGGACGGTAATCCAAAAGTCCAAGGTCAGGACGAGACCCAAACCCTATTATGGACAGTATGGAGGATTTCAAATATTATACGAGACCCTAAAACTAAATAACTCAAAGATTTTCCATTACTTTGTTCGTAGTATTGGAGTCGTAACCAATGTTTTAAGAACACAGTTCTCAAGCCTGATTTTTGTGCACCTTAACACATGGCTATAAAAAAAGAAAGAAGTCACGAACTTGAACTGATGCAGGGGGTTTCACATTGGCTATGTTGCACGGACACGATTCAATATGGAGAAACCTCTGATCTTTGAAGTGCCCCCCTAATGTGTCTGTCTTGTGATCAATACGTGTGTCCGATATGACGGGTCACGAACACAATGCCGAGTGTCAGTGCTTCCTACTTCTTAGTGCACTGGCAGTTGCTACCTTCAAGTATTACGTCAATACCTTCTACATATCTCCCTCTTTTTTTTCCTTTCTCATATCGTTTAGAAACATCAGCTGACTCATACTTTAATGATGTCCGTCGTAGAAAGCTACACCATGTGACCTTCTCTCAACCAAGTTCCACATCTTGATTGGATCGACAATTGCTAGTACCCATATCCTGATGCTCCTTGATTTCTCTTTAACCATGCCCAAACCTCTAAATCTTGATATTTCACACCTCATTACCTTGAAAATCAATATCCACCCAACCTTCGCCATCCACACACCCAATCTTTCATGCTACTGTCTCTCCCAATTCGTGATCTCTTGCTGAAGACTAGACAATCTTCCATTCCGAATAGTTAGCTTCATTCCGGTAGTGATAAGTAATACTATACTGTATTAAGTAAGTGTATTTTATTTTATTTTTCCCCAAATTATAAAATCTAAATAGATCAAAAATATTGAAGCTTATGTTTTTGTTTTTTTACTTTGAATATTACACTTTGCTTTGCTCATAGGTCGAGCTATTCTTGTATCTTTCTATTTTAAAGCATTATGTGTCACCTGAATTCTTGATGTTTATATGTAGGTGGGGCTGAAAGACTAATTGTTGATGCAGCAGTTGAACTTGCATCAAATGGCCACAGTGTTCATGTCTTCACTGCACATCATGACAAGAACCGTTGTTTTGAGGAGACTCTTTCCAGTGAGTATCTTTGCTTTTCCAGTAAAAAGGTTATATCCATTGTATTTTACCTTTCATGGTAAAGCAATATCCAGAAATATAATGAACCTGAATATATCGTTTGATTTTAGTCAATAATTTATATGGATAGGGCCTATGCTACATCTATCCAAGGTTAGCAGGAAGCTAAAGACAAAGCATTGACCTTAGAGTGTACAACGAACATCTAGAAGGAAAAGTAAAACTTGGATATGCTGCATTAGAGCAAAGAATTCAGGGTCACCTGCACTATATATATGTTAGTTTGTGTGTGTGTAAGTGTTGGAACTGGACCTGTTTGAGTTTGTGGGGTGGTCCCCAAACTCGGGTGCCCTTGCATCTGTCACAGGTAGGACCCATTCAATCACTAGGTGGCTGGCCCCCACTAGGATACTAGGGAGTTCAGTTGCGGTCTGGTGAAGCCCTAACTCTCTCTACAGATCCATATCAGGAGCCTCCTATGTACTATGTGTCACATGTGCCTCGCCTCCCTGTTTATACCAATCTTGCTCTCTTGCGATGGGGCTTTCTACATGGTGGATATGTGGAGGGTTCTTTGAGATAACCCCTGTAATTTCCCTTTTGTCTGACAGAGCGGGGTGTTAGGATTGTCAAGCCTATTTGATTTTTTTAGTTTGTAGACAATCAAGGATGTGGACCATGATAACAGTGTCAATCATCGATTGGATGGCTGAGACACACCATGCTTACTATGCTCAATTAGAGTCCTTGTTCAATGGACAGGTGCTGTGATATTTATGAGGGCATTACTATCCTTGTTTAACATATTTTGTTTGATTATTATTCGTTTCCTCTTCTACTTAGTCATTATATTCTTACTATTCTTTATAATATCTTTCAGGTTCTTTTCCAGTTACAGTTTATGGTTGTTTCCTTCCTCGCCATATTTTCTACAGATTCCATGCTGTATGTGCATATCTTCGATGTATTTTTGTTGCACTCTGTGTCCTGGTTATGTGGCCCTCATTTGACATTATATTGGCAGACCAAGTTTCCGTTGTCATTCCCTTGATGAAAATAAAAAGATCAACAAAGGTAATGTCTTGAGTCATATAAGTACATTTTGGACATATTTTTGAATCGTGATGAATTTTTTATCTAACTCATTTTGCAGGTAATATTTTACTGCCATTTCCCGGATATGTTGCTTGCTCAACATACAACTGCACTTCGGAGGATGTATAGGAAACCCATTGACATGATTGAAGAAGCAACTACTGGTACATTGCACACAGACTCCTTTTTAGATACTCCATTTGACTCTCAATTTACTATCATGTCTTCAAATCCCCATCTTACATGCTTACACCATTGTTTCTGGCAATTACAGGCATGGCAGATATGGTACTTGTGAACAGTAAGTTTACTGCACATACGTTTGCCAACACATTTCGGCGCCTTCATTTAAGAGGAGTAGAACCTGCTGTCCTTTACCCTGCAGTTAACTTGGAACAGTTTTCGGAGCCTTGCACTTACAAGTAAACAACATGCTTGTATATATCTTGTGAATTTCTAGGGTTTAATGTGGATTTTCATTGTTAGTGTATAGTTAAAAATCCATTAGTGCTTCTTCCTGTAGCAACTTCTTACCTGTTCGTTTTGTTCAGGTTAAATTTCCTTTCAATTAATCGTTTTGAAAGGAAAAAAAATCTTCAGCTAGCGATTTCAGCATTTGCATTACTTTGTTCCTTCGAAAGTAATCTTCCTAATAATTTGTCAGAAGCAACATTGACAATTGCAGGTAATCAAGCTTTCATAGTATTTTGTTTGGCTATCAGTTTTGCTCTCTTCCACTAACCTTCTATATAGTATGCATGCACACATGCTTGGATGGTTCAAACTGGACAAGGCACATGCTTTTGTAGTATCATATCACCCAACTTGGAGTTACCTGTGAGTTTTAGAAAAGGACATTCAGGACGGATGTCTTAGCATCCAAAACCCTAATAAGTCGCTTACATAAACTTTTAATTTATTGGATCCGCATTTAGAAGCTAAAGTTTATTATCAAAACCCCTTATTTATGAGATTTCTAATGGTTGAACTGTTAAAAAGATCATGCTTATTATCTTATATCTTTGGTAGCATGTTGTAAGTTGCACACTATTTTAGGTTTTAAGATCTCGTATAATCTAGATTATTGTATATACTTACTGTTTCTTACATGGTTTAAATAGCTAAGGTTCTGCTAAAATTTGGTAAGCTTTTAAACAAGACTTTCTTCAATATGGGTTCTTGGGTTCATTACACCCCTATGCTGCATCCAAAACTGTGCTTCTTAGCCTGACAGGTTCAGGTTGATCTGCTTTGGTGCATGTTTCAGGTTGGATACTTAATGTCTTTCACTATGAAAGGTTATTTAAAGGACAAGTAGGTGGCTATAAATTGATTTCAGAGCTACTCAGAGAAACCCCTGAAAAAGATCTTCAAATGTGACTTCTTGAAAATAAGGCTCCTCAATGGTCGAAACCAAATTTCTTATGTTTTTTAAACCGTTACTGGATTCTTTGAGCATGCATCCATTGTTATAATGCTGGATTAGAGAAGTGTTTGGCCTGAGTGTTAGTAAAAATTTCCTGGTAAGATATTCTTAATTTATCTCAACTATCCCTGCAGAATGTACCATGCAAATATATGAGATCTACCATATTTTAGGGCTAATGATGCTCATGTGTGGACTGTGTAAAAAATCTTGTAAATGATAGAAATAGTTATTTATATTTAGATCATGCTCGTATAATCATTTATTAGAAAGTTTTGTGCTCATTCAAAGAGAACGAAGTTGTGTTTTCTACTTTGACACTCATCATGGTTAGTGATGAAAAGAAATTATGGTGTTCAATTTCAACAAACCTCATGAGTTTTTTCAGGTGGCTTTGATAAACGTCTCAAGGAAAATGTTGAGTACCTAGAAGAACTTAAAAGGTTGGCAGAAACTGAAGGAGTCTCAGATCGAGTGGCGTTTCTTACATCCTGCTCAACAGCAGAAAGAAATGCACTGCTCTCCCGATGCATTAGTGTTTTGTATACTCCAAAGGTAATTAATTATTGCATTGTATCTGAAAACCTTTGCAAGATGCATTTATATGGATGAGTTTCTCTTCTTCTTTTTCCTACTCCAAGGGTAATTAATAACACATTGATACTATACCTACCTTTATGATAATCTATATAGGCATACATCTTGTCCCTTTGGATACACTTCATTTCTCTTTGGATACACTTCATTTCTCTAGCATCATATAAGGATTCCGCATTTTGATTCTGAGAGCACAAGATAATCCTAAATAGATGCATTTTGCTGTACTAAAAATTGCAGTGTAAAGGGACCAAACCTGTAGAAATTTAAAACCCAGGGCGATCAGATTATTGAGGAATTCTTGCTTTTTGGCAAGCTGATTCTGACTTCCTTTTAGAAGTTCCCCTCACTGGTTATCCGAACCCCTTTTAATTCTTTCTTCTACCCAAGCCTATTATCTCACCAACTCATTTCGACTTATCATCAGTGGCAATCCTCCAGCTCTACGATCCTCTCTCTCTCTCTCTCTCTCTCTCTCTCTCTCTCTGTGTGTGTCTCTGATGGTAGGAATAATGAATTTTGTAATGTTTGGGTTCAGAGTTGGATTCCGTCTATATACTAGGTGGATGTGGGGAATATATTCCTGAAGTTCCTGGTTTCGACCTACCTGCTCATTTTGAGTATGCAATATAAAAAATCATTTGACGATTGGTAGAATTATTTGGCTTTTGTCTTGACCGTTTTCCATAGCCCGTAAGCCTAAGCTGCATCACAAAGTTTGGAAAGATAAGAGCCTTTGGTGCCAGATTCTCTACATTTTAGCTTTCCTTCAGCAAAATATATAATCTTTGTTTTGAGAGAGGGGAACTGTAAAATTGATGGAGCAGTCCGTGCCAGATAATACGTGTGATCTGTGTAAGGGCTCAGAGTTGATCAAGTTAAATGGCTCCGAATAGTGCAAATCTCAAGCAGAAAGCTTGAGGAAGCCTAGAAAGATGAACAAAGATAAACCTATCTTGCGAGCATCTATCCCTTTATCTTTATTATTGCAATTTCCATCCTTTAGTTTAAGTAATTTTTATGCACATGCATGTAACTTAAATTAGTTTCTGGATACACAACCATGTTCACCCGCCTCTAGGATTGTCATATGGTCCTACAGTGTTTCATTCAAGTATAGGGTTGGATCCTATCTTCTTTGTATGCGTAGTAGTATGATTTAATTTCATAATATGTGTTTGTTCATCTTTTTTTTTTCCTACATTATATTGGTATGTGTTAATATATTAGAAATGTGTAGTACACAATAATTCCCTGGGGGAGTTTTATTTATTTATTCATTTACTTGAAGCTGCAAAGGAACACTTACGGATTTGTAAATGTAATCTTGTCTAACTGTGTGGCTATCCTACCTACTAAAAGATGCGGATTAAATAGGATTCAGTCTTCAAAGTCTGGATATGAAGATGTATAATTCTATGTTCATTGTAGGATTTTCTACTCTGATTGTAGGATTTTCATAGTGCATCAGACGGGATAATTGTTTTAATTTTTCCCTTATCGCACAGAAGATCACAGCTCTATCTTTTCCTTTCATACTGATATTTCCAAAGATTGACAATCAAGTAGCTATTCTATTCTCAATTTGTTTTGGCCCTGAATAAGCTCCATTGTAAAGTTTATGTTTGATATTCTTGGCAGGATCTTTGCTTATTGAAAGAAAACCAAAATTTGATCTTTCCCGCTATATATTGGATTTTGCTTACGAGCATTTGTGTCCTTTTGCCACTGCTTCAGAAGTTTGTACCCTCGAATGTAAGTTGCCTTTTTCTTTGAAAATTGCAGGATGAGCACTTCGGTATCGTCCCTCTAGAAGCAATGGCAGCACAAAAGCCTGTAATTGCGTGCAACAGCGGAGGACCCGTGGAAACGATTAAGCATGAAATCACAGGGTTCCTCTGTGAGCCGACTCCTCTAGAATTCTCAAAGTCGATGTCTAAACTCATTTCTGACCCTTGTATGGCAGAGAGGATGGGTAAAGAGGCACGTCGCCATGTCACCGAGAACTTCTCTACCAAGAAGTTTGGCAAGCAGCTGAACCAGTACGTTATAAATGCGTATCATCAAAGAATCGAGTAAACAAGAAGGCGGCCTCATTTGCTATATTGTATGGTTTGCTCCTTCAGAAGAGCACATAGGTCTTTGTTCTAACTTATTAATGCTGATTGATAAAATTCGACTTGTGGTATAGTCAGTAAAAACATCCATCGGTTCAGGAACTAGATAAATCTGAGTCTTGGTGGAATTTTGAAAAATAATCTGTCCAGACTTGCTCGACATAAAGGCCTCGTTTGTTTCGCGGAATGGAAGGGAAAGGAAATCAATTCCTTGTCATTTCCTTTCCTTTGGGAAACTTTAATTCCTATTGATTTTCCTTTCCGATGTTTGACAATGCCAAGGAATTTGGAAAGGAAAGTGAATACTTCAATGTGGAAAAGTGATTCCTTCCTTGGATGGATGGAATCACTTTCCCCCCTAATTTCCCTTCCATTGGGAATCACTTTCCTTTCCTTCTCAATTCCTTGGACACCCAAACATAGGAAAGTAATCACTTTCCTTTCCCAATCGGGAGATTCCGCGAACCAAACGAGGCCAAAGTACTTATGGGTTATTGGAAACACTGTAAAATGGAATTGCCATCTTTCTTTACCAGAATTTGAAGTACTCTACAGGTTATCAGCCCATAGGGATTTTCCATTAAACCACTATTGTAAACGTTTCACAAAATTTCCAGTAAACAAGAAGTGGTGGTTGGAAACAGGAGAGAGATTTATCACTCTTTAATCTTTAGGCCTTGTTTCGTTTGCTTTGCGGAAAGTAAAGGAAATCAATTCTTTGTTCTATTCTTAGGCATGAAAAATTATAATTTTTATGATTTTTCTTTGTTTTTGGAGATGTTCAGAATAGTCAGAAGATATGCAAAAAAAAAAAAAAAATTTAAGGAAAAGTGAATCCTTGGGCTGGTGAGGGAACTATTTTCTCCCATATTTTATTTCCTTAGTAAATTTTATTTTTTTGGCTCCTTTTCTTTGGCATCCAAACATAGGAAATGAATGACTTTATTTTTTTCAAGGCTCTGATTCTACGAAGCAAACACGGCCTTGGAGTTGGTTTAAAATTAAAAGTACACTGGTATCGATTGAATCTGATCCTATACATTTGTTAAACTAAAGGCTAGTTCGAATTGCAATTACATTTTGAAACTCCATTCCATTTGGTGCTAAACTGACGAGGCGAGTCAAACCGTTTCCATTGCGAATAGGTAGTTGTTTTTTTTCAAGTTTGTTATTCATTCTGGATATAAATAACAGTTTAGAAACACTAGCCCGAGCAGTCCAGAAGAACAAAAGGGATGAAACAAAATTGCAATCTAAATTAGCCTTTGCCTCCTTTGGTTCGCGGAAATGAATTGAAAGGAAAGTGATTCTTTGTTGTTTTATTTCTTTTTCTTTGGAAATTGTAATTCCAATTAATTTACTTTTCGGTGTTTGAAATCTCAAGAAAATTGAGAGGGAATATGAATCGTGAATTCTTGGGTTGGTGGAGGAAATCATTTCCTCCATATTTTTCTTGAGTCAATTTGCATCCTACTCATCTTCCTTGACATCCAAACACGGAAAAGGTAACTTTTCTTTTTCAAGATCCTGATTCCGCAAACCAAATTAAAGTATCAAAAGTCTGTGGCGGTTCATCACTTTTGTTTCGGTCTGGTCATCCGGTTTGCAGTTCCAACACTACAGCTGCTGCAAGCTATGGGCATGTTTGGTTCGATGTAGATGCATGGAAGTGTGAAAGT
Source organism: Iris pallida (assembly GCA_029216955.1). Taxonomy (NCBI): domain Eukaryota; kingdom Viridiplantae; phylum Streptophyta; class Magnoliopsida; order Asparagales; family Iridaceae; genus Iris; species Iris pallida. Next base: position 9,792,010 of record JANAVB010028196.1, on the reverse strand, counting down.
GGCACTTTCATGAGGTGTAACTCATTTCACTTACTGTACATTTTACTTTCCAAAATTGTTTGGATACAATGGGCTTTGTCCACCCGCAAGTGGAGACTTACAATGTAGATTGTTTGGATGACCACTTGAAAGTGTAGGTGGGAGCTAAAATACACACTTTCAATGTTTGGCTGACACCCCACAAGTGATAGGATCACCATCGAATTAAATAAGGTAACGTTACCACTGAAAAACTGGAAACTGCAGTTCAAAAACTGAAACTCAATTGAAGAACATATGAAGAAAAGTGCAGCATATGAAGATCAAACGACAGAACCGACCTCAGCTGCAGCAAAAGTCTACAAATGAACTCACTTGCATCCCCTTCCCCCTATGTGCAAAGCATATGCTTGCAGAAGTTCTATAGGGACAATATTAGGACGTTACAATCTGACCTAATTTTTGTCCCTCAGTTTTTCTTATACATAAACTGACACAATGAAGCTGTGGTGACATACGATTCGGATCCATACTCCGCAACCCGCAAATTAAGCCAAACCACATCCGGAAACAAGCCACACCCGAACAAAAAACTCCTCTCTCCCGCCAATGCCTGGCTTCAAATCCCTCCGCTTCTTCTCCTCCCACCACCTGCTCGACCGAATTCCCCAGCCAACTCCCAGCAGCCCCCACAACCCCCTCCAAACCATCTGCGCCATCCTCCGCTCCTCCGCCGCGCTCGACCCCACCGCCCTCGCCTTCGCCCTCAAGTCCTCCCGCGGCCGCACCGGCACGCAAATCCACGCCCTCGCGGTCTCCTCCGGCCTCGCCTCCTTCGCCCACGTCTCCAACTCCCTCATCAGCTTCTACTCCAAGTCCGGCTCCCCCGCCCTCGCCCACAGAGTCTTCGCCGACATGCCCAGCCCCGACACCGTCTCTTGGAACTCCGTCCTCTCCTCCTTCTCATCCGGGCTCGACGCGTTCGACTTTCTAGTCGCGATGCATCGAGTCGGAGTCAGCTTCGACGCCGTCACCTTCACCACGGCCCTCGCCGTCTCAGCCGACATCGAGGAGCTGGATGTCGCCCGGCAGTTGCACTCGCTCGTTTTCAGGTCCGGGTTCGCGTCCGACACCTTCGTCGGCAACTCGCTCGTCACGGCCTACTCGAAGAGTGCCTGTCTCGGCGAGGCGAGGAGGACGTTCGACGAGATGGCGAGGAGGGATCTCGTCTCGTGGAATGCGCTGCTGTCGGGTCTGACCCAGGAAGGGAGTTCCGGGTCGGAGGCGATCCGGGTGTTCGTTAAGCTGCTGGGGGAAGAAGGGCTGAAACCCGATCGCGTCTCGTTCGCCAGTACGATTTCTGCGTGCGTGCAGGAAGGAAGGTTCGGCATTGGATTCCAGCTCCACTGCTTCACGATGAAACTAGGCCTCGACACGGCTACAACGGTCGCTAACGTTATGATGTCGCTGTACTACAAGTACGGGTCCGTTGGTGGCGCGAAGAGAGTTTTCGAGAGCATGGGAGAAAGGGATGTCATCTCATGGACTACTATGATTTCGATGGACGCAGATAACGCAGTTCATATCTACAACAAAATGAGACTGGAGGGGGTTCAGTCGAACAATGTGACGTTCGTCGCGCTGATCTACGCCGTGTCTGCAGGAAATTTGCTTCGAGAAGGCCAAATGGTTCATGGGATCTGCTGCAAGTCGGGGATTTCCGGGGAGGTGGATGTTTCGAACAGTCTAATTAGCATGTACGCGAAATTGGAGTCCATGGAGGATTCGAGGAAAATCTTCGAAGGCATGAGCAGCTCGAACATCGTCTCTTGGAACTCTATGATAGCAGGATACGCGCAGAATGGACTGTGCGAAGAAGCCCTAGAGATGTTCTCTTCTTCGATGGCTCATCACACGCCGAATCAGTACACCTTCGGGAGCGTCCTCGGCGCAATCACCGCGGTCCAGACGATATCCCTGAACTACGGCCGGAGGTGCCACTGCCGGACAGTGAAGCTCGGCCTCGACACCGGCGAGTACGTGTCGGGCGCGCTCGTCGACATGTACGCGAAGCGCGGGAGCGTCGAGGAGGCGCAGAGGGTGTTCGACGGGACGGCCCGGAGGAGCGTGATCAGCTGGACGGCGATAATCTCGGCCCACGCGAAGCACTGGAACTACCCGGCGGTGATGGGCCTCTTCGAAGGCATGCTGGCGTCGGGCACCCGGCCCGACCACGTGACGTTCCTCGCGGTCCTCGTGGCCTGCGGCGGCGAAGGGACGGTCGACGTGGGGCGCAGGGTGTTCGACGCGATGGTCGGGGACTACGGGATGGATCCTTGGCCGGAGCATTACGCGTGCGTGGTGGACATGTTGGGGAGGGCGGGGAGGTTGGGCGAGGCGGAGGATGTGGTGAAGGGGATGCCGAAGGGGCCGGGGTTGTCGGCGCTGCAGAGCCTGCTGGGGGCTTGTAGAGTTCATGGGGATGTGGAGAGGGGGGAGAGGGTGGCGGAGGCGCTGAAGGAGATGGAGCCGATGGAGTCGGGTTCGTACGTGCTCATGTCGAACTTGCTGGCGGAGAAGGGGGAGTGGGAGGGGGTGGCGAAGGTTCGGAGGAGGATGAGGGAGAGGGGGGTGAAGAAGGAGGTAGGGTTCAGCTGGGTCGACGCCGGTGTCGGGGGGGATTCCCTACATATGCACAAGTTCTCGTCGGATGATGGCAGTCATCCCATGGCGGCCGAGATATACAGAGTGGCTGATTGTTTGGGACTAGACATCAAACACTTGGAAGAGCTTTCCTCTTGAGTCCTAACGCGAACGCCCGAAAGCCATCTTTCGTTCACGGAATCATGACATTCGGAAAAAAAAAAAAATCATCTAGAGTAAAGAATTTTTATCAAATTTATAAAAAAAGTAAAAAGTTTAGTGTAATTACATTATGGGTAACGAAGCAATAATACGAATGGCGCGTGGTGGGTTTGTAGGGGGGCCAGAAGGGACGCACCAGTTCCCATGGCGCGCGCAGCAGAACGCGCCAGCGTCCATGGCGTGCGTGGTGGGGCACGCCATCGCCCATGGCACGTGGCATTTTTTTTTTGGCATAGAGTGGCGCATGGCCATCGTCCATGGCGTCCAGCAGCAAAAGGGGGGGATGGCAGGAAGAGCAGAGGGGGAGAGGCGCGCACCATCATTGATGGTGCGTCCTGGTGCGCGCGCCACTAGCCGTGGAGCTTCCTGTGCGCGCGCCACCATCGCTGGCGCGTCCTCTTCTTCTCCGCTGTGCTACCACAACGCGCCATCTCTGATGTCGTGTCGCTACCCCAAATACAATTTTTCTAAAATTCTTACTTTTTTTATAATTTGGATAAATTTTTTTATCCTATATAAAAAATTTTGGAAAAAAAAAAAATCATTCATTTCATGCATTTGGATGTCAAAATAAGTGAACAAGAGAAAAGAAAGAAAACGGTTTCCTACACATCCAAGGATTAACTTACTCTCTCAATTTTCTGCATTTATTACCGAATGGTCAGTCGGTCGATTTTGGGCAATGTATAGTCAGTTCATTCTTTGAACTTAAAACGAGTATCCCATTATACATGGTCTGGTATTGTCTGTTGGATCAAAAGGAACGTTTTTAAACTGTATGTATATCCTCACATAATTAAAAATTAATAACTAAATAAAATTTAGCTAATTATTTTATTACATAATATTAATTACAGTGACACTTTTAACTCATGTTATGGAAAATATTCTCCCATACTGGATGGATTCCATCCCACATAACAACATTATCACAACATTATCTATAACTAGCGCTGCAAATGAGCCAAGCCGTTTGTGAGCTGCTCGAAGCTTGGCTCAATAAAAGCTCGTTTGAGCTCGGTTCGTTTACTGAACAAGCTGAGCTCAACTTCATTTTCGAGCTCGTTTAATAAACGAGCCAAGCTCAAGCTTAGAAGTAATCGGCTCGTTTGAGCTCGTGAGCTGGCTCGTTTATGAGCTTGCGAGTTGGCTCGTTTAGGAGCTCGTTTGTTCTTTATTGAATTCTAATTATATATATATATGTGTGTGCATTATATATTTATATGCCCTTAATAATTGATATTAAGGAACCTTTTTAATTAAATTTTTATAAATAAATTGTTAATATTAATGGTACTTGAATTCAAACCTAATTAAATTGAAATCAAGCTCTTTAAGCTTGATATCAAGCTTAATGAGCTTGAAATAAAGTTGAGTGAGCTTGAAATCAAGCTTAACAAGCTTGATTTTGAGCTTATCGAGCTTGTTTATCAAACTTGAATCAAGCTTGCTTATCAAGCCAAGCTCGAGCTCAAACTAAGTCAAGCTCAAGCTTAATATAAACAAACTCGAGCCAAGCTCAAGCTCTAAAATAAAAATTTTATCAAGCTCGAGCTATTCTAGTCAAGCCAAGCTCAAGCTCTAAAATAAAATTTTTATCAAGCTCGAGCTATTCTAGTCAAGCCAAGCTCAAGCTTACAAAAGCTTGCCTCGGGTTGGCTCGTTTGCAGCCCTAACTATAACAAATTATAATGTAAATTATTTTTCAACCATTTTTTTTTACATACGTGCATTACTAGTGATGATTAAAAGGTGCTCTACAGATATGATGCTTATACCCATGAAAACTTATGAGCCAAGACCTCATGATACTCGCAAACTGAATGTTGTAACCAAGGGTGACCTGTGAATCATCTATTTCTCCAACAGATCAATTAATAAACAGAGTAGATTGAATTTCAATACTCTGATAGTCTGATTCACTATCAAATCTGTATCCCAAGAATCACAAACCTATAAAAAGACCAAAATAAGTTCTCTTCCTACCAAAGAAGGAAGTATGTAATTGCCACCAAAGTTTTTCCAGAGTCTACTCTCGAAAAATAAAACAACAAAACAATAATATATTAACAATACTAGTAACTTTCGATTGTCCTAAGGGGGGAACCCACTTCAGCAATTCTTTGTGCCTCTGGTAATACATTCATGAAACTGGTGAGGTCTTCCATATAATCATAACGAAAGAAGAAAACAACAAATATCTCACTAACAAGTGAGGGTCAATACAAAAACCAGATTTATTTCTATACCAAAATAGCATGCTTCAACACTAATGAAGAAAAAAAATAATTCAGCTCAACTGCAGTTTCTTGCCGCCACAATCTTGATATACAGTAACAGTTTTGCTAATGCAGCTAGTAACAACTATGTAGATCTTGTCACCAAATATTGCGAGGAAAAATCTTGGCAAGCTCCAGAGCCATCTCCAAGCTGTGTCCATCCTAAGTGATTCTTTTCGTACCTTTCCTCGACCTACAAACCGGGAAAAAAATGTGAATATTGAATATACAGAGCATAACTTTTTTCCGCAGAAGCACTAACTAAAAATGGGCAAAACAAGTGAAATTGTAGCAAAGGAGGGTCAATATTTTAAGAACTTCAGTACTATCTAGACAGGCGGCAATGATTTCTTCAAGCTTCTTTATCATGCACCTCACCTCAGTGGTCCTCCCTTTGTCCCGCTCCCTCAAGAAAACCCTCGCATGTTCCGACCTTGTGGCTTTCCCACTTGATATATCTTTCATAGTCACCCATATGTAAACTTGGCTCCATAAACATGATAGCAAACCTTTCCCACTGAGTTCCAAAGCATTGAATATATAATGCAGGACTTGATGGTCAATCACATTATGTCAACATAGTAAAAAGTAATGTAATAATGTAAAGGTTTAATCACCTCCACAAAGGAATGCTATCTGTACGCTGTACACGATTCGGTTATATGGTATTCATACATTACCTTATTATTGATAAGTATTAAATATCACTAACCAATGCGAGTGTTTCCATCATAGAAACATAGTTTAGTTTAAGAATCTAAGTGCAAGTAAGGTAACTGACTTTTAGTGACAATGGAGCACGTTATGACTTATGAGTTGCTCATTACAGCCAGAAGACAGGAGATGAGCATGAAAGGCTTACGTTTCCATTCTTGTATTACAACTTGGCCTCTAACTTTGCTTTTAACCACAGGTCCCTTCAGAGTTCAGACGATGGATCTATTTCTCACTTGCCTACTCACCTCCCCCACAATGCACTAGAGTATCATGCCATGTTGCACGGACAAGGGAAAATGTGCATGTACCTGTATCGAGTCCGTACTCATGCAACATAGGTGTCTAAACAATACCTATTTGAGAATGTTTGCATCACCAGTTGCGGACCTACCCTAGGCCGAGAGAAGGAGGGGGGGGGGGGGGTGTTGAGTTTTCGGTTTCACACTTGTATAGTTTAATTGTCCTATTATTAAATTAAAACATCGTTAATTCAATATATAATGATAGACCACCTGGTCAATTGATGAAATAGCAAGTTTTGAACTTGAAGGTCTCTTGATGAAATAGCAAGTTTTTAACTTGAAGGTCTCTCTAGCCACATTATTAACTGCTTTTTTCCTTCTTATAAGTTATATAAAATGTCCTATTAAATAAGTTAAGGTATCCCCCCCCCTTCTAAATTTTTTTTGGGTCCGCCAATGTGTATCCCGTACCTGTACCTGTCTGTATCATGTCCTTATTCGTATCCTATGTCCCTACTCGTGCAACAGAGGTCCCATGACACATGGTTGTTTGCTTTTATGAACTGGGACAGAAGAACATGGAAGTTGGGAAGAACTTCCAAGCTATCCTGTTTGGTTCAGATGTGTGCAGAAGATCCAGATATTTTGGATCCATGTCCCCTTCCTCAAAATAGTCCAACCCAAAGGGATTGTTTGGTTCACTTATCCCCCCACAGGGAGTCAGGAAGTTCAAGGAAATAAGAAGTGGATGGGCTCCACACACTTTCTTCATATTTCTTTGTTTGATTCAAGGAAGTGATATTAATAAGACATTCCTTAGGAAAAAAAAAGGTGGGGGTGAGGGGAACGCGGGGAGGGGGTGACAGTTGGTTCCTAAAGAACATCTCTCATCCCATCCATATTTGAAATCATACAAGGGCCAAGAAAATAAGTACAAATTAAAGAACTAATAGAAAGATACTAAAAATCACATTATTATATTATGCAATGCAGGTATACTATGAAGGAGATCTCATGATTATTAGGTAATCAGCTTTTAGTACAGTAGAAGGGTATTCAACTGGATAATATCATCACGACGATCACTACAATTTAGTATACATGACCATGGAAAACTTGACGATACAGAAAACATACATCCTACAAGATGGATTGTGTAAAACTTGGCGATACAGAACAATACATACAACCAGGTGTACCATGACAAGAATGATACATACTACAGATACAATAGCTTCAAAGCTTGAAGAAACAAATTGTGGAACAGTGTCCTATTGCATGTTGAGTTCACTCGACCAATGAAAAGAAATCAGTGTTTTAAAAGGCCCCCGTCTCACTGCCTTAGGCGTCCCCCTAGGCGTTTCAGAGCCTCTATCGCCTCTCCACATTAGGTGGCTACTTCGACCTGCCTTACATGTTACTTGTTCCCTATCATTTTTTTCGAATATGGTATGCAACCCAAGCCCAATAAATTAAAGCTATGGATATTATTAAATTTTAAAAATATGCTACAAAGAGGAGGTACAATAGTTGTTTCATTTGCCCTCTTCATTTCCTTCCCTTTTGTGTTGCGTCTATCTTACGCATCAAATCACATCCCTATTTCTGACTATGATATCCATTACCAGGTCGCAACACATAAAACTCTCCCTCAGTCTTCCTATCTTTATATATTGCTCTGATTATTTTGCTCTTGCTATTTCAAGTTAGCAATAATCTTAGTGATTGTTTGTTGATTGAAAAATGAAAACTTTATAATTAGTGTTTTAAGTATTATATTTGTGTATTTAGTACACACAACAAGATTCGCATGTTGAAGTCTACACTTGTTGGGATTGTCATTCCTTCACTTTTTGGCACAATGTCTCGTAAAAATAAATGTGATTCCTTTAGCAAAATGTATCATCTTACCACTTCAACTAGACTTTTATAGTCTACGGAAACTTTGTGAGTCATCCATGGTTGCATGAGCTTAAGCTACAATTCGAAAGATAGGTCTACCTACCTGCCAACTGGCCACCTAAATTTATGGCATAACCCTCTCATGTTGAAAGCTACATTGGCTAGTAATCTAGAAACCAAACCAACATAAGAGGGTTGTGACATCGGGTCAACATCCAATCATAAAACTGTCAAATCTGTATGGAGATTGCTTATGCTGGAGCTTTCTTATGCTCCATAGCAAACCCCATTTTGATGGGAGAAGACTTGGATGAAAATGACGAACAAGATTCCCATGGGAAGCTTATAGTTTTTTAAATATTCTTTTATCATGCAAGTTAGAAGAAAACCATAATACGTTAGGACATAAACGACAAGCTCGCCTTGACTTACTACAGAGTATGCACCCCAATTTTATTATTGAGCACCCCGCATAAACCTTTTAGTCATTGCCACCTTAATAAGCTTGGTTTGCTCTATTTCAAACTTACATAATTTTTCTTACCCATAAAGGGACAACCGTTGACGACTTGGGGCATCAAAAGTTTAAGTGACTAAATGTTTGGATTAACTCTAACTATTGCACACCTCAAAATTTTAGTTTTGAGGCTCCCGTCTCGCTACCTTGAGGCCCCGTCTACAACCTTTAGGGCTTTTTGCCTAGCCGACTCAAACCGCCTTTAAAAACTTGAAACGCCAGATTGTCGATCATGCTGATCGTCTGGTACTTTCTATTTATTTTGAAAGGTAAGGACATGAGATTTAGAGAGACGACAAAACAACACCAAGAGGTTGGCTGAAACCAAATATCGCTATTGTACATTTGTACTTGACTGTACTGCAAGACTTTGGAACTCATTGTGACAAATAAGGAAGGACGACCATGGACAGAAGTTAGAATTTTCAACGGGGTACAGCGAAACCCGCTGGTAAGTGAGGGGTTACGTGGAATGCATAGGAAGCTGGTCGCCAAGTCTATTACTGGAAGGGTTAGATGAAGAATTGGTGAAGAACATAACTAGTCAGAAGATATAGGAAGCTGGTCGCCAAGTCTATTACTGGAAGGGTTAGACGAAGAATTGGTGAAGAACATAACTAGTCAGAATATATAAATTTCTCTTACAAAAAAAGGTGGGAGGACCTATTGAGAAGGCTATGAACCGAATTATGGAAGCAAGGAGCAGTAACAGAGTTGCATAATACTAAGAAATGGCATTCTAATATGTGACCATATCGAGTTTCCATATAATTTTAGTCCCTTCCCCATAAACAGTTTAAAAGGCAGGCTTTATTCCTTTGCCTTGTCCATCCTATGTACTTGCGGGTTCATACTTCTATATCTGTTAATATTGTTCAGCCCTAAAAGAAAATAAGCGTGGCTGTCAAAAAAAAAAAAAAAAAAAAAACTTATACCTTCAATAGCGCATCCATTTAATAAAATTCAAATGTTCCTTATCCGAAAACACCACGACTATAAGAATATTAACTTATTTCTTTAGTCGGGAACCAGTCACCAATACATGCAGCTTGGTTTGCTCAAAGTTGAACTTACAACATGTGGTCCTATCAACATAGGCCCCTCCCTGAGGACCTTCATTTTTAAGAGCTCCATAGGTAGATATCTGTCTTTATCACGGGAGATTCAGGAGAATGGGCATCCAAAATAGTTCATTAATAATGTTGTATGTTAGACAAAACAGACCACCGAAATATGTATAGACACGCCACATCGATGTCTATATTTTGTCGTGTGACTCATGCGTATTTTGGCTGTGCAGTATAGCCTTCAACAGATAATAAACTTAATCGTATTTCTTCACTACTAAATTGTGATAGTAGATCTGCCCCATAACTCGAGCTGCACCAAGCCTAGTCATATGCATGCATTATCTGGCCTCATCTGTGCTGGTTTCACACAAGAATAGGTTCAGGCATTACAAATCTAACTTAGCAGATAACGGGGACAAAAATCTTTTTCTTCATTCATACCTTCTGGAATATCCGGAAAATTCAGCTAGTGTCTGGAAAAATTTATTTCCATATGGATCATAATAGATGTATCAGGTTCACTTCATATAAATGCATCAGAAATAATGTATGTCATGTTTCTTCATACAAAATTGAAATTCCATTTCTCCGGTATTCTCCTTCTATAGTTTCTCCGTCTATACAAGATAACAATCATGGCCAATCAAATCTCTGTACGGAAATGGAAAAGACGAAAGGAATAGCACGTGCGCATGTCTAAACTCAGGAAACAACTAGAATGTCATTCATCAGCTACTAACACAGATGCTTTCGTTGGTGATGAAATCTAAATCTACTTGAATTTTGAACAAGCTTACATCTTCGACACTTTAATCATGATGCAAATCCTAACATTTCTTAATCAAGCATGCACAAACAAACGTATGCAACAACTTATCACAAAAGTTCTAAATTTATCAGGAACTTAATAATGCAATGGACAATAGGAATAAGTAAAGCAAGCAAAACGCACCTGAGCGAATGGCCCCGCTAAGCCTTGGCCTGAAACTTCTCCAGCATGTCGCAATGCGGCATTTTGTTCGTCAAACCCCACTGCCGCCGCTGCAGCTCAGACCTACAACCCTGAGCGAGCACCCCGACATAATCCTTCTCCACCCGCTTCTCGAGCGCAACCCTCCCATTGCTACCATACGGGTATTCCTGTTCGAACCCCGCCGACTTCACGAAATAAGCCACGCCCTTCGCTGTCTCCAGCTTATGCTCGTACCCGTGACTCCTCGACAGGACATACACCGGCTCCGACGACGGCAGGAAATTCAACAACAACACCAAGAGCACAGGGAGAAGCTGGAGCAGGTTCCGAATGCTGAAACCGTCCGAACCGTGCTGGGCCCCGTTTCCGGTCGGCACGCCCGTCCCGCCGGTCCGAAAATGGAAAGTCCCAAAAGGGGTCGCAGCCCGCTGGCCGCCGGCACCAAAGAAGAAGTTCCTAAATATCTCGTCAGGGTCGAATTCGTCGTCGTAAAACCCGTTGAACCCCTGGTTGTGGGAGTGACGGCGAGCGGGAGCCCGGCCGTAGCTGGGCTCCTCGTCGCCGACAAGATCGTAGCTTTTCCGAGACTCCTCGTCGCTGAGGCACTGGAAGGCCTTGGAGACGGCCTTGAAGGCCTCCTCGGCGCCGGGGGCTTTGTTCTTGTCGGGATGGACCTTGAGCGATAGCCTCCTATAGGCCTTCCGGACGTCCTCGACGGAGCAGGACTTCTCGACGCCGAGGATCTGGTAGTAGTCCCTCTGGGTCTTGATCTGCTTCACGATCGTGACCTGCTCCTCGGTGTATTCCTTCGACGACGACGACGATGATTTCGAAATCCTAACCCTAGCCGTGGAGGAGGACGATGAGGAGGGATTGGGGGTTTCCGCGGGGATCGAGGGATTAGGGTCATGGTTTGGTTCCTCGGCGGTGGCGGATAGGAGGAGATCGTCGAGGGGGAGGGAGGGATCGAGGCGTCGCGCCTTGGCGAGGAACTTCGCGGCGCGGGGGCGGTCGCCGGAGTCGAGGGCGTCCTTGCCGATGCGCAGGCATTTGAGGGCTTCGTCTTTGTTCCCGTCCATCGCCAGATCAGAATTCCGTGGAATTTGGGGATAAAAATCGGATCTTTATTCGATTTCGTCGGTGAAAAATTAGGTTTAGGGCTAGGGTCAGATTAGATTCCTAGGAAGGGGATGAGAAAGCTAAAGTTTCTCTTCCCCGACAAATTTTGGGGAAAGAGAAGCCGATAAAAAAATTTCCCTTCGTCGCAAATTTCTCTTTTTCTGTTGGAAGCATCGAACTCTGACTACACGTGTCGATCATCGGAGAGGTCACAGACTCACAGCTGTTGGCGTGCGTGATCCCGGTTGTTGTAGTGTCTTCCTTGTCAAACGTTGATGACGCCTGGTTAACAACACATTAGTATAATGTTTTGATATTTTTGACACTTTAATTTTTAATCCTCAATTTTTATATCTCTAAACTTCATAGACTAAAACAAGTTCGAATTTAGCTTAAAATAAGAGTTCATCGATAACAAAATAATATTATTATTTATTTTATTATTTAAACACCCAGCCACAAACACAACTATTAAGAACTAACAAATTTTTAAAAAAAATACTTGAAATAAAATTATGTAGTTAAAATGTCAAAATCGAACAAGTACAAATACTATTCAGCTTAATAGCATTGTATGTTTCAAATCGTGTAGCACTAAACCCAATGTAACTTATAAAAATCGTGTCTTCAAAGACGCACAACTATGTTCATTAATCGCTTAACTTGCTTAATGAACTTCAATCTGACATAATATTTCTTGAAGAAATCTTCATTTTCTTCAATAAGCTTATTCCAAACTGAAAAATAAAAGAATGAAAAAAAAAAAAATTTATTTTTAAGTGATGGATATTAAATGTCTGAACTTGTAAAAATTAAATTAATAACAATAGAATATTAAACATACCGATTTCTGTATAACAAGGCTCCACATTGTGTTCCTTAAAGAGACGAGCCGCAGTTTCATCCTTGGTCATATATTCCAAGATGCATAAGTCAATCAAATTAGCCACCTGAAATATATATATATGAGAGGTAAAATTCTCAAGAAACTATTATTACTAGAGTAAATCATGTGCAAACAACATGGCATTGCATTGCATGTTCTAACGAAATCAAAATTACAAGAACGTAAAATATTTCCAACCTGACAAATTTCTAATCAATCATATGATAATTATTACGATACCAAGCTCACCCAAAATAGCCGCATCAGAATCAAGAACAAGAACAATATAGTATTAAAAAAAATCAACAACTACAAAGCGATACTTCGAAGAATTTTTTTTTCTTTACGATCAATTAAAACCAAACAGCTTCTTGAATCACCAAATGTATAGAAAATCTAACAAAAGGAGGAGATGGCTTCTCACTCTTTCGATATCGGAAACCATCTTATCACGTTCGTCGTCGTTGTTGTGGTCAGCCATTTTGCTTCTTTTATCACGTCCGTCGTCGTTGTTGTCGCCGGCCATTCTGCTTCTCTCTCTTAGAGGATGATGAGTTGAAGGAGAAGAAGAGTATATATATACATAGGGGGAGAGGAGAAGAAGAAGAAGAAGTAGAGTATTATGGTGGGAGAAAAGAAGAAGAGTATATATATGGTGGTGAGAGTTTGATGGATGTTGATAACACTTACGGAGATGAGATGTGTTAGGACTTAAGTAAAAAAATACAAACAATATGGTTGGGACGGCTGGCTTTAATTTAAATACAAATAGATAGAATTATTGGGTATGTATTTAAATTTAAGTTGAGATAATTACTAATTAATTATTGGATATGTATTTAAATTTAAGTTGAGATAATTACTAATTCAAATAATATTACTTTATCTCTTCACATAAAAACCATTATTAAGATTTATCATGTGGGAATTAAAAAAGCAAAGCTATACGACGGATATGGGAATAAAAATACCAGTCATGGCCTCCGCTAAGAAACTCAACCTCCCTCCCATATTACTTTTGAAAATTTAGACTGAATTTTAACCCGGTAACCGTTGAAAATTATATAAGAATGAATTTAGACTGAATTTCAACCCGGTAACCTTTCGGGTTCCAAATTCTTAAATTTGTATCCGAAACCCGATCCATATAAACGCTGAATGCTTTCCCAACTGACTTGTCACCAACTTTGTACATTACAAAGAACAGAAAAATTGCGTATACGACATCAAATTTCTTTGAAATCGAGCTCAGAGCGCTCCAAAATGCCTTCAGATTTACACAAAATATGCCATTATGAAGGGAGTTTTTGTCTAATTAGAATGTGATGAACACGCCATTATGAATGTCATATTTTTAACAGTTGATTTTTTTTATCACAGAAAATCTAACGAAATGGTTATTTACGAAATTTTAGCGACAAAAGTTTGTGACAAAATTATGCTTTCAATTTAGGCTTTTAGCGACGACAGTTTAGTGACGAAATTGGAATTTCAGTGACGAATTCGACTTAATCTATGTTTGATTGGACTTTTTTTCATGGAAAATATTTTCTTCACAAATTGTAGTGTTTGATCCTTATATTTTTCATAGAATTATTTTCCAAATAACTACCATTTTCTATATTTTCTTCTAAAATAGTGGAAAATAAAACTGACCCAACTCATAACTCATAGTAAAATATCATTTTTCATGGAAAATAATTATTTTTCGTGTAAAATAATGACAATCAAACACCCAAATTAAGTTTTCCATAAGAATATTTTAAAATTCCACAAAAAAATTTTCTAGTAAAATAATTTCTTCGAATTAATTTCTTTTCCACATATTTTTCACCTTGCAATCAAAACACCCTTCGGAAGGAAGAATTTTCGTGTTACTGGAAAAAATATATGTACAAAATATGCCTTTCGGAAGGATGTTTTTGTGCAAAATGCGCCCTTCCAAAGGGTGTGGTTCTTGATTAGAAAATTATTTTTTAACAATTTAATATGCCTTTCCGATGGAGTTTTGTGTCTCAAAATGCAATTTTTATGCTCTGAAAGCATTATCAATAATCTTTGATGCTAAATATGCAATTTTCTGTACAATATATATCAGAGCTCCTCACCGTTGCTTTATTATACCTCTCTCAATCTCATTGTTGCATCGGATATGGCTGCATGCCACTCGTAGATGGATCCGAAACTAGGGGCGTGCAATTATCGTTGTCGTCGTCGTCGTTCGGAGATTGGTCCACAATAACCGGAGCTATCATCATTGCTTGTTCACTTGAGCTTGGGCCGTAAGGTACGTAGCTGGCCAAACCTTGACCTAAATAGTGCTCCAGTTCAGATTCGGTAAGACCGTCATTGTAAAGCATTCCTGTTGGTGTCTCCGTGTCCGGATAATGGATGGGGCCACCGGTGTCAGCATTGAGGCTCTGCGGGTTCGTTGTAGGTGGACACGGGACACGAATAATGCAATTGTGGTTACTGAAATCGTTCCCTTCGCTTCCTATTTGAAGCAGGACGTCGCCGACGACGTTATGTTCTCCTGAACGGCTTTCGACGATATGTTGAGGAGGATATCATGATTGTGAGTACTGTAGGATCCCTTTTCCTGAATGGGAAGGATCCGTAGATGGACCATGAGAGGGGTTCATCTTACTTGTTGGGTCTGGATCTGTATCATAAAAGTTAAATTTAAGCAAAATAAAAAAACAGCTTTACTATTTGGCTCGCGTGCGCGCACAACTGGTGCACGCGCGAGGTCGAAGATGGCGGAGCAGTAGGGGAGGAGAGGGGAAGCTTCGGCGGAGAAGGAGATGGCAGCGGAGAAGACGGCGCAGGATGGCTGAGGCGTCGTGTCGTTATAAGAGGAGGAGGAGGAGCGCGGAGCAGGAGGGGGCCCACCGGCGCCACCATCGTCAGCCGCGTGCTTGCACCAGCGCGTACAAAAGAGCATTTTCGAAAAAAATAATGGTATACATGATTTTTAAGGGATGGATCATGGTAGTCATACATACATGTTCTATTAGTACCATTGAGTGTTCGATAACCACGAGCAAGAGAAACAGCGTACTGACGTAGCATAGAGTCGATGGTCTGATCAATCCCAAGACGCGCAACTATGTTCATTAATCGCTTAACTTGCTTAATGAACTTCAACCTGACATAATATTTCTTGAAGAAATCTTCATTTTCTTCAATAAGCTTATTCCAAACTGGAAAATAAAAGAATGAAAAAAAAAGATAATCATTTTTAAGTGATGAATATTAAATGTCTGAACTTGTAAAAATTAAATTAATAACAATAGAATATTAAACATACCGATTTCTGTATAACAAGGCTTCACATTGTGTTCCTTAAAGAGACGAGCAGCAGTTTCATCCTTGGTCATATATTCCAAGATGCATAAGTCAATCAAATTAGCCACCTGAAATATATATATGAGAGGTAAAATTCTCAAGAAACTATTATTACTAGAGTAAATCATGTGCAAACAACATGGCATTGCATTGCATGTTCTAACGAAATCAAAATTACAAGAACGTAAAATATATCCAACCTGACAAATTTCTAATCAATCATATGATAATTATTACGATACCAAGCTCACCCAAAATAGTCGTATCAGAATCAAGAACAAGAACAATATAGTATTAAAAAAAATCAACAACTACAAACCGATGCTTCGAAGATTTTTTTTTTCTTTACGATCAATTAAAACCAAACAGCTTCTTGAATCACCAAATGTATAGAAAATCTAACAAAAGGAGGAGATGGCTTCTCACTCTTTCGATATCGGAAACCATCTTATCACGTCCGTCGTCGTTGTTGTGGTCAACCATTTTGCTTCTTTTATCACGTCCGTCATCGTTGTTGTCGCCAGCCATTCTGCTTCTCTCTCTTAGAGGATGATGAGTTTAAGAAGAAGAAGAGTATATATATACATAGGGGGAGAGAAGAAGAAGAAGAAGAAGAAGTAGAGTATATATTATGGTGGGAGAAAAGAAGAAGAGTATATATATGGTGGTGAGAGTTTGATGGATGTTGAGAACACTTACGGAGATGAGATGTGTTAGGACTTAAGTAAAAATATAAACAATATGGTTGGGACGGCTGGCTTTAATTTAAATACAAATAGATAGAATTATTGGGTATGTATTTAAATTTAAGTTGAGATAATTACTAATTCAAATAATATTACTTTATCTTTTCACATAAAAACCATTATTAAGATTTATCATGTGGGAATTAAAAAAGTAAAGCTATACGACGGATATGGGAATAAAAATACAAATCATGGCATCCGCTAAGAAACTCGACCTCCCTCCCATATTACTTTTGAAAATTTAGACTGAATTTTAACCCGGTAACCGTTGAAAATTATATAAGAATGAATTTAGACTGAATTTCAACCCGGTAACCTTTCGCGGTGGGGGTAGGGGGGGTTGGCCGGACGCGGGAGAGGGGGGTGGCCGGAGGGGAGGCGGAGCGGGAGGGAGGGGGTAGCCGTAGTGGGGGAGGGGGAGGGGGGGTAATTTTAAGGTTTGAGCAGGGATATTTTCGTCCCAAATTTTTTTGGGTATCAACTTGTTACAAAAAAAAGTTTAGGATATGAAGTTAAAAAAACGGAATAGTTGAGGGTAGCAAAGTACAATTAAGCCTTTTTTTTTAATTATAACTTTCATTCATGGAATGAATAATTCACTTTTCAGTAGATACGAAACCCACCTATGTTTTATATCTTCACCTGCTACAACAAAAACTACTTAATACTAATAAAAAAAACATGCTGTGAGAGGATGGAAAAGTCACATTTATTTATCGTGAGAGACTAAGAAAAATGTTATTTTGTTCCTCTAACAAGAGGAAGATTGATCATGAGAGAGATTAAAATTAATTATTAAAAACTATCAAATTAATCCGTGGGTTGTAGCCTAGTTGTTGCAACTTGGGCTCCAACGCAGAAGACATCGGCTCGAGTCCCCCTTGTCATTTGTCAAGCCGAAAAAAATGACACTTTAAAAAAACTACAAAATTAATTAAAAAAATGATTTGAAATAAAAAACAAATTTGAAATGTTAATTTGGAAAAAAATAGAAAAATAATAATTTGAAATTTTAATTTGAAAAGTTAATTTTAAAAATGGTACGGCTAACAGCAACATAATGTATTACCTTTTTAAATAAACTTTTCATTTAAATTAGCTTTTCATATTAACCTTTTAAATTAACTTTTAAATTTGATTCTTAATTCAAATTAACTATTTTAATTAAGGAGTAGCCAGTTCTCTCTTCAATATTGATATTTCACGTTCAATTATATACAACTAGTCAAGTAATAATGTTGATATTTCGATCGGTAAAATATATCATGCAAATTGAAACTATAGATATTAGCGGAATTGAAGCTGTTGTTTAAGAATAGTTTTTTTTTAATTTGATTTGCTAGTTTGGTTTTGGTTGGATTTATTTTTCTTTCTTTGAGACAAAAGCAAGTAGTGTCTAAACCTAAAACTGAACTATAAAAATAACAAATATATAAAAGTATTTTTTTTTAATTGAGAAATTTTAGTCGAATACCGCATAGCCAATGAAAAAATCTATATTATCACGTCACATCATATATATAGTACATAATATATGTGGTAACCAATATAATAATGTCTAGTTGGGACAATTTCCAAACACCATATCTATATATTCAATCAAATCCATATAAGTACGACATACAATGGAACAACTGCTATTTTTAGGAACATGTTAAAATAATATGTAGATAAAAATATATTGCTCTGTTAGTGGATGTGATGTTGTGGCTCCTAAAAGAGAGGTCAAGCGAAAAAAATTTGATTTTAGAAAGAGCTTTGCTATGCCTCCAACCAAAATTTACAACCTCCCTACAACCGGACACGTGTCGGACTTCGATTGAAGGAGGGAAAAAAATGGTGGGGCCGGATGGAGCCCATGTAGCAGGGGGGTGAGAGTGGTGGTGGGACCCGGTGGGACCCATGTGTAAGGAGTGGGAGAGAGTAGTTGTAAGAAGGTTGTAAGAATTTAGTAGTAAACTTAGCATTTTCCTTTTAGAAACTTTATGACTAAGTAGGTGACTATTGGTCAATATTCTCTAAACTCAATCCATGTATTTTTATACATGTTCAATACGATTGTCGTGCTGAGCGCAATATTTATACCATATACAATACTAAAAAATTATCTCGTGAATTTTTTACGTTCCAAAAAACCTTATATGTATATTAAATATTTAAATTAATTAGAAATAAAATATCTAAAATACACTAATATAATTAATTACTAGCTATTAATAATTACACATTTTTAACTATAATAAATATTCACCATATAAAACAATTATTCAAAATATTTGATAATATTTCAAAATAAATTTGTCATGCAAGTATACATTACGAAAAAAGAATAAAGACAAAAAAAAAAAAAACCCTACAACGCACATGCATGACTAGTTAATAATGAAATGAAATTACTCATGTTCAAATACATGTTTTGATAATCACAACGGTATCTTATACTAATATAATAAGAAAAAGTCCGTTTGACCATTCAATTTTTTTATTCCAAGTATGTATCTGCCTAACTTTTCAATTGAGATCATTCATTAAATTTAAGAAAAATAACTAGGTAATTAAATATATAAGAATTTAAAAAATATATAGTTTGCTTTTTTTATTTTATCTTTTGCCCTTTCAAAGTAAAATAATAATAATTATTAATAGACAATTAGGATAAATGTAATACACGTGAATATATACTAGTTAATAGTAAATAAAAATTGCACTATTGTTACAACGACTCTAAGGTCTTATCGATAATGAAGTCCCGAAAATTGTTCTATAAAAAGATATATTTTCTTTTAACTTAACTTTAAAAAAAAACGATAGATTAAAAAATTATAATTCATTGTCCAATGCAATCTCATTGTATTTGTATATGTATTTTTCATTGCATACTACAATTAATTCCAACCTCTTGATTTCGTCGCAAGTATTAGATTCTTTCAGGTTAACTTTGTCAATGACATATATGCACTTATTTGATTATAAAATTATGATTTATTATTTAATTCCCTATTTTATAGTGTTAGTAAATTAGAATCTATATTACTATAATATAAAAAAATGTTTTACCATAAACAAATTGTTTAAAATATAGTATGACCTAACTCTGATATGTTCACAGATTTAAATTGTTTATTGGATTTAACAGACAGTTAAGTAATTTCGTAAATATACAGAGAATTTTTTTAAAAGGATATCTATACTAACTATAATTGACTTAGATTTTTTTATAGGAGCACATCAAAACTTGATGAGGACTAGCCATAATTGGGAGTAGCCCATGTTGAGAGAAAATTAATGGGATTATCCTATTTTTCTACTCATGGGGCTGTTCCAACCCACCACCCACCCCAAAAATAAAATAAAATAAAATAAAAATTTAAATTTTACTCTCATTTGTAAATTTTCCTCTCTCTTCCAAAACCCTAACTTCTTCTTCTTCTTCACCATTTCTCACTTCCCAAACTATATATCTTTTTCATCATCTTCTCCACAATTTTTCTATTATAAGCCCTAGTTTTCTTCTCCATCAAATCCTAGTTTTCCTCTCCACAATTTTCATTCTCATCATATTCCTCACAAATAATGCATGAAAATAAATCCTAACATATTATTTCATTATTTCTCAAAAAAAAAAAGCATAATAATAAACCCTAAAATGTATATTTCACTATATTATCAAGATAGAAATATATCATAACATTGTTTTTCATTCAGCCGTTTCGATTTTAGGACTGCCACAATTCCTGACAGTCTTCAATAATTATAGGATTGTCAGAAATTGTGGCAGTCCTGTTGTATAGGAAGGTCAACAAGGTCCTTTCAGGACTGTTACAGTTCCGGACAGTGATCAATACTCTTTTAGAACTGTCACAGTTCCTGGCAGTCCTCAACAAATCGATTTATTCTCTAGAAATAGATTTCATCCAATTTCTTCTATTAATAAAGAAAAATTAATTAATTATAGTAGATTTGATATATTTGGTAATCCAATTTATTCTATAACTAGGGTTTCATCAATAAACTAGGGTTTAGAGAAAAAAACATGAGAAATTAGAAGAGAGAAAAAAAAAAAAAAAAACTGGGTAATATGAGAAATTAGAAGAGAGCAAATGAGATTTGGAGAAAGAGATGTTTTTTTGTTTTCTTTGTTCAGAGTTGTGTTTTATACTTAAGAATCAGGGCTGCCCTGAGTAAATTAGCCTTGAGTAAATTTTTCAGTGATAAACTTGTAAATAAATAAAAGTTAAGAATGTGACAGCCATGATCAACTTTTGATGTGTCCTTATAAAAAATATTGACTTAACACTATCTTTAAATATTTATGAGCAATACGGGAAGTAGCAACAACCCAAAGTAGGGACTCCGACTCGGACTCGCAGCGGAGTGTTCTACAATTCAAGTATCGGACACGACTCTGACTCCAATCCTTAAAGCTTATCGGGCTTCGACAGGGTACAAATACCTCTTAAACCGTAAGTTTCCCGACCAGGTTCACAATCGCGGACCCTCACTAATAAACCCTAAAATCTAAGCTTTGAACTCGCAAAACCATTTTTTTTTTCTTTTCTCCTCTTCCTCTACCCAAAGAAATGGAGGCGGAGAAGTACCAAATCGATCTTGGAAATCTAATGGCGTTCGATCCGACCCACCATTTCCAATCAATCCCCTCTACCAGGTACGACTAAAATTTATCAACTAGGATTTTTAGGGTTGTCGATGGAATTATTTGATTTTTTTTGACAGAGAGGAGCTGGCGAGAGTTTGTATCGATAAAGGGACCGAGTTGGTGCAGAGTATCGCTAACGCTCTCTTCGGCTTGCCATCGACCGCTGACCCGGACGGTCCTCTCGTCAAGCTGCCCCTCCTACCACCAAGCTCCCCAGGGAGAAGCACGTAAGCTGTTTGTTGTATTGCCGCTGCGAAACTTTTAATTTTCTTTTTGTGATATTGCTGTTTGTTTTAGATGGGAATAATATGACCCGGAAATGGGAATACTAATGGAGATGGGAATAATAGGAACAGAGAAATGGGAAATGGGAACACTATAATCATCCATAAACTTTAAATTCTATGAACATAAAAAAATAGAATCCAAACAAAAAAAATTAATAATAAAAAACAAAAAGAATTCATATAATCGTTATCTGGTTTAGCGGAAAGATACAAGATATTAGGTAGGTCAATTTACCTGCCAACAAGCTGCTTGTCCATAGCTACCTTGGCCAAGAATTTGGCACCAAACAGAAGGTTGACGTCAATGTTGAGTCGTTGATAGCTAGTCGTAAAAACTTGGTCAATTCTTTTACGGAGCTTTCTTATGCTCCATTGTTGATCCATGATGATGATGATAGGTGACGTGCACTTTTATGGTATCTATTGTGAATCGTTTCCCATCTTCCATTCTCTTCTGCTGACTTATTAGCTTTATGATATATCCTGTATAATGACATTTAAATTCATTTCATTTCAGCTTCCAAAGCCCAAGCCTCCTACAAAGTGGGAACAGTTTGCTAAAATGAAAGGTTAAATCTTCCTGGGAATTCATATTATTCATACAATTTAGCCTTTTTATTCTTAAGCTTTAACTTACTTCAGTCATATTGCTTGTTCATATATACAGGAATTAAGAATCATAAAAAGGACAAACGTGTTTTTGATGAACAAACGGGTACTTGGAAGCGTCGTTATGGCTACGATCGTGTAAATGATGATAAAGATGTGCCAATCATCGAGGCCAAAATGACAGATGGTAATATTATTTTTGGAAGTATTCTTTATATATTCAAGTTGCTATCCATCTTTATCTTGTATAACTACAAACACGGTTGTTTTATTCTAAAGAGAGAACTGTAAACTCATATAAGGCCTTTTAGCCGCGTGGTTTGATCATGCACAATAATTATTGTTAATGTGATATCTTGCATCTTTGTGGTACTAGTTTACCTTGCATCTTGTCTCACAATGTAAATTGTTTTTAAATGATTATTACTGAAAGATTATAGTGTGAGATCCACAATTGTAACTTGGGTATAAGAAAGACTGAAGAAAAAGATGGAATTGCTAATGGCTTATAATTGACGTCCATCCTACTTGTTATTCTAATATATGAATGTTATTATAGTAAAGTTTCTTTTTACACTAACGCATGCAAATCAGAAGATATAAATCTAAGAACAGGAATTAAAGAGTTTTGGATTCGAGATACGTTACAACTGTCCTTAGAATAGAATTTTGTCCCCACGAACAGTGCAGGTTGCAGGCGATCTATTCCCGAGATACAACGAATCCCTTCCGATCCACAGCACCGTGCACCCGGTAGTGAATCCCACGAACAATCACAGCCTTGTCTAGAGAAGGAGTTGGACGGAAGAGAGGAGAAAGGTTCTGGTTGCGATTTTTTCTCTTCTGCGCGAACAGATTTTCGAACGCGAGAGAGAGAGAGAGAGAGAGAGATTTTTAGTATCCAAAAAACAGATGAACTGTTTGATTTTTAAACTAATCTCTCTGTTCGTGGCCAGAATTATCTCCGCCATCCACAAATTCCATAACGGGATTATGGAAGACCAGGCAACCGAACAAATTAATTCAAAAAAAATCAAATAAAATTAAAATGAGTTAGAAAATTACCTTTATACCCTTGGTCGGTCGCGGCGCGCAAGCGTGCAAAGTGCTAAGTGCGCGACAAATAAACGCGTAAAAAGCGCGTTTGATCGCCACCGCTCACAGGTTGGAGGATGCAGCCCATCCCCACAAAATTATCCACTAAGGAGGGTAAAGCCTTATATGGAAAGGAGAACTTTTTTCTTTTCCCATATGGGACTAAAAAAAAGATGCCTTTTTGAATCACATTGGTGTTGCTTCACAAGCAACAAAAAACCAACAATCTCCCACATGATTCAATAAAGGGACAATAAAGGATATAGACGATAGAATGTTAGGAAAGTAGACAAGGTATGGACAGTTACAATGTGTAGGTGTCTTCGGACTTAAACCTCTCCTTAGTGTTGTACATTTCATCTATACAGACCCAAAGTGAAGTAAGTCTTGAACTTAGGATCTTATTTGTACAGACTCAACATACACACAACACATTGCAGCATTTGATCGTATCAACAGTTGTGCACTTTTCGGTCATGTGCTTATCTCGGTTTCTTGAGAGCTCTAGAGAACAGCCCGAGTTCCCATAGAAAGCGGCCCCACTTTCACTCTCAAATAGTGAATTTTTGGGATATTCACAATTTATATACCCTGTTTTACAAGTCACAGATTCATTAAGATTTTTATAATCAACCTCTTATTTATTGCAGAAACATTATATAGAAGAGGAATGGTACATTAAAGTTACAATCATATAGTGTTTCAATCACACATCAATTTTGTTTACCCATTGAATATTTTCCTGGTGTTTCCAATCGAAGGTTGGGTGCTGCTTTGAGGTGACTCAATCTATGGGCTTTAATTCCATTCCTCTTGCCGTCTCCAACACTAGTCTCCTTGAGAGACATTTAGTTAAAGGATCCGCTAGATTGTTCTCTGATCTGACGAAGTCAATTGCAATTACTCCATTGGATCACAATTGCTTCACTCGATTGTACCTCAGACGTATATGTCTGGGTTTTCATTATAGCTTGTCTTTTGAGCTTTTGCTATTGCAGTTGCTGTCACAGTGTACAGGGATAGCAGGAACTGGTTTGCTCCACAGAGGAATATCTGTTACCAGATTCCTGAGCCAGTCTGCTTCCTCGTCGGTGAGGTCAAGAGATATGAACTCTACCTCCATAGTCGATCTAGATATACAGGTCTGCCTGGAAGAGTTCCAAGCGACAACACTCCTCCCAATGTGAATACATATCCACTTGTGGCTTTGGTCATATCTGTATCTGAGATCCAGTTTGCATCAGTGTACCCTTCTAATACAGATAGATCCTCCATAGAATAATCCATGGGATAACGTGCCCTTCAGGTATCTCATTACCCTTTCTAAGGCAGTCCAATGTGAATTATTCGGATTGCTTGTGTATCGACTAAGTTTTCCTACTGCGTAGGAAATATCAGGTCTGGTACGATTACATATAGTTTAAACATCCAATTTGCTGAGAATACTTCAGCTGACCACACTGTCTCCTTTGTTCTTTTTCAACCTGATACTTGCATCATATGGAGTGCTTACAGATTTAGAATCAAAATAGTTAAATCTTTTCAAAACCTTTTCTATATGGTGAGATTGGAAGATACCAATTCCCTCAAATGTGCAACTTAATTTAAGTCCTAAAATACATATGTCCTAAATCTTTCATATCAAAATTTTGAGATAGAAAACTTTTGATATCATAAATAATATCCATGTCAGTGCCAAAAATAAGAATGTCATCAACTTATAAGCACAATATCACGCATGAGTTATCAACAGTTTTACTATATACACATTTATCAGAATCATTAATAGCAAAACCATATGATAGAATTACCTTATCAAATTTATCATACCATTGCTTAGGCGCTTGTTTCAGCCCATAAAGAGATTTAATCAATTTGCATACCTTATGTTCTTGTCCTGGAACAACAAACCCTTCGGGTTGTTCCATGTAAATCTCTTCATGTAAATCTCCATTCAAAAAGCAGTTTTTACATTCATTTGATGAATAAACAGTTTATGAACAGATGCAATAGCAATTAACATTATAATTGTGGCAATTCTGGTAACTGGAGAGTACGTGTCAAAGAAATCTACTCATTTCCTTTGTTTGAACCCTTTAGCAACTAACCTTGCTTTGAATTTCTCAATAGACCCATCGGGTCTTAGCTTCTTTCTGAAGATTCATTTGCAACCGATTGGTTTGCAACCTACAGAAGGTTAACTAAATCCCAGGCTCTATTTGACATAATAGAATCTATTTCACTATTAATGGCTTCTTTCCAAAATAGTGAATCTACAGAAGACATAGCCCCTTGATAAGATATAGGGTCCTCTTCAACTAGGTAAGTGAAAAAATCTTCTCCTAGGTTTGGTTCTCTTGGTTCTTTTACTCCTCCTAGGTTCTACTAGGGTCTCTACGTGAGAATAGATGTTGCAATAGGAACTTGTGCAGATATAGAAGATCTAGGAGTTCTATTTTTCAAAGGAAAAATATTTTCAAAAAATGTAGCATCCCTAGATTCCATAACTGTGTTTGCATCAATACCATTAACCTCACTCTTAATAACAAGAAATCTATAAACAATACTATTTTGAGCATAACCCAAAAATACACAGTCTACGGTCTTGGGTCCCAATTTTCTTTTCTTAGTAGGAGGGACAGAGACTTTAGCAAGTCACCCCCACACTTTGAAATATTTTAAAGATGGTTTTCTGCCCTTCCGTAATTCGTAAGGTTTTATCAGTCTTTTTAAAAAAATTTTATTAGAATATGGCATGCAGAAAGTAAGGTTTCCCTCCACAAATTATCAGATAATTAGAGCTACCTAACATAGCATTAATTATACAACTAAAGTCCTATTTTTCCTTTCTGCTACCCCATTCTGTTGAGGGCATAAGGGGCAGTTACTTCATATTATTCTATCATTTCACAAAAGGAATCAATTCAGCAGAGGTGTATTCATTCCCACGATCAGACCTAAGAACTTTTATTCTCTTTTCAAGCTGATTTTCAACTTCAGCTTTAAAAGACACAAACTTACTAAAAGTCTCGTCTTTTGTTTTAAGCAAGTAAACATAGCAGTGTTTGGAATAATCATCTATAAAAGTGATGAAGTAACGGTTACCACTACGAGTGAGGATACCGTTTAGTTCATATATGTCGCTGTGAATAAGCTTCAAAAGCTGAGAATTCCTTTCAAGTGAATGAAAGGACTTTTTAGGCTGTTTGGCTTGAGTACAAATCTCACATTTTTTATTCCTGCTCATATCAATCCTGGGAATTAATGCAAAACAGACATTTCTTTACATAATTAAAATTCACATGTCCCAAGCGACCATGCCAAACATCGTAGCTATCAATATTAGAAGATATTGCATTTGTAACAGAAACATAAGTAGAATCAATGTTATTTACACTAGAATTTAAAATGCTGCAAGGCATGTCAATAGACAGTTTAAACAGACTCCCACAGACATAGCCTTTTCCAATAAATTTTTTCGTTTAGGGAGATTACAACTCGGTCAGACTAAAAAACAAGTTTGTAGCCATGTTTATTTAACAACAGAAATAAGATTTTTGTTCACGTCCGGTACGTGCTGCATATTATGCAAAGGGAGGATCTTGTCCGAAGACAACTTGAGATTTACTCTTCCCTTTCCAAGCACTCTAGTAGCACTTGAGTTTCCCATAGCTACTGATTCGTCTTCCTCAACCTGTCGGTAGGAGAAAATGAATCAATATTAGGACATACATGGACATTGCCCCTGTATCAACCCACCAATCAGTAGGCTGATACGAGGTCCCAAAATCAGAACATACAGCTACAAGCCTCTGATCATCGGTACCGATAGATTCGATCCGGCTATGACAACGTGAGCCTGAGGAATAACAGGAGCATCCGCAGCAGGAGTTCGACGATCAGGATTCTGAAATTTCTGACCCTTCTTCCTGTGGTGACATTGCCTAGCAAAGTGGCCAGGCTTACCACATTTGTAGCATTTCCGCTTTGGCCTGTTATCTTTCCCAATAACATGTTCTGGGTTAAGGAATTGTTTCTTTGCAGGGTTCCTGTTCTGGGGGTTGTTCATCTGTTGAAAGGGTGACCCTTAGGTTTTTCCTTGGATTCAGCTATATGAACTTTGTCTCGAATTCAGCACTCAGAGGTTCCTTGTCCCTAGT
The DNA here is from genome assembly GCA_029216955.1 of Iris pallida. Classification (NCBI taxonomy): domain Eukaryota; kingdom Viridiplantae; phylum Streptophyta; class Magnoliopsida; order Asparagales; family Iridaceae; genus Iris; species Iris pallida. The sequence goes on along the minus strand of JANAVB010028196.1, from coordinate 9,764,559 downwards.
TCTACTTCTTCCTCAATGCGGAGAGAAACAAACAGTTCATCTAAGGACGGGTTCCTTACTGTGTTTCAGTTTTAAGCCAAAGGCTTTCTAGGACGGAGACAATTTATTTATAAAGGCAGCAATGAAAAACTTATCAGCTAGTGGCATGTCTTTCTGAGATATCTCGTGAATAATGGTTTGCAGGGTGTTAGTCTGTTCAACAAAAGACTTCTCATCAACCATCTTAAACTCTAGAAACCTGTCTACAATGTTAACCTCAGAACCTGCTCCTTCATTGGAGTATTTCTTATCGAGGGCTTCCCAAAGCTCTCTGGAAGTGGTAGCCGTGCAGTAGATATCATACAGCGTATTAGATAAACAACTAAGAATTTTCCCGTGACATATAAAGTTTGTGTCATTGTATGATTCTAATTCGAAGGTCCTGGCAGGTTTGTGTAAACCAGGCAGTGTTTCAGGTTCTTTGAGAACCTTAGACAGTTTCCAGCAGGTTAACTAGTAGGTCATTCTGCGCTGCCACCGCTTAAAATTCTGACCATCAAACTTCTCCGGTTTAGAGGAGTTGTGAATGTTGGTCGAGAATTCATCTAATGTGGCATTCATAGTCCGTGCGTAGGAATTTAGCAAACAGAATGTAACAGAAGCTACAAAATTCTATTCTAAGATTGTTGGAATAATTGGGCATAATTTCTAACACATGCAAATCAGAAGATATAAATCTAAGGACAGGAATTAAAGAGTTTTGGATTCGAGGCACGTTACAACGATGTCCTTAGAATAGAATTTCGTCCCCACGAACAGTGCAGCGGGTTATAGGCAATCTATTCCCAAGATACAACGAATCCCTTCCGATCCACAGCATCGTGCACCCGGTAGTGAATTCCACGAACGATCACAGCCTTGCCTAGAGAAGGAGTTGGACGGAGGAGAAAGTTCTGGTTACGATTTTTCTCTTCTGCGCAAACAGATTTCCGAACGAGAGAGGGGGAGAGATTTTTCGTATTAAAAAACAGATCAACTGTTTTGATTTTTAAACTCAAATCTCTCTGTTCGTGGCCAGAATTATCTCCGCGATCCACAAATCCCGTAACGGGGTTACGTGGTAATAGGTCTACGGAAGACCAGGCAACCGAACCAATTAATTCAAAAATTAAATCAAATAAAAATTAAAATCAGTTAGAAAATTACCTTTATACCCTTGGCCCGGTCTGCGCGCAAGCGTGCAAAGTGCTAAGTGCGCGACAAATAAACGCGTCAAAAATGCGCATTTAATCGTGCACTCGCTCGCGGGTTGGATGGGATGTAGCCCATCCCCCAAAAAATTACCCACCAAGGAGGGTAAAAGTTTATATGAAAAGGTGAACTTTTTCTTCTTTCTCAAGTGGGACTAAAAAAAGAAGATGCCTTTTTGAATCACATTGGTGTTGCTTCACAAGCAACAAAAACCAACATTGTTAAACGCACCCATGTTTTTATTCTGTTTCCCTCCTTATTTTTAGGAGTTTTGACTAGCTTTACATTAAATTAAACTATTAACTTACCCCCCGCAACTAGATTTTTTTTTAAATAGCCCCAAAACTATTTTGGAAAAAAAAATTAAACCTATATTAAAATTAGAAATTTAACCTTCAACATGATATAAGAATTCATTGTCCATGGTTAGGGCTATATGATTTTTCATATCGAAATCGAGAGACGACTTTGTTAGTGGATTCGAAAACGAAGAGAGTAGGCTTGCACGTTTGTAGATCTTTCATTCCATCTTCACTCAATGTATCTTCAATCAATCTTTCCCTTGAGTTTGTTATGGCCTTCTAGGTTTTACTGTAAACCCTAACCCTCTTTGTTCGTTCGTTTTTTCGCTTGTTCTCTTTTTTTTATCTTCCCCTCTTTTCAAAATTTAAGTTAATATGATAAGGAATATAGGAGGTAAAGAAAAGAAGGTAAACTGAATTTTTTTACAAGGTAAACTTGTCACGACCCGTCACCCAAATTGTTGGGCCGGGCTGGGCCATGTCCAGCCTACGCTTGTGTTATAGCATAGTAAGCTGTACTAAGTAAAGACAATAATGTAGCTAAGACACTAACTGTAATGTCCCGTCCCGCTCAGCTCAATCGGAGGAATCGAAACGTCAACGGCGTTCGGACTTAGCCATGCAACGGCTACTCGAAGACCCGCTCGGTCGAGGTGACTCCTCGCTCAGGTGGGTGGTTTCGGTGAACTTGCCTCAGCTTGGCCTTCACACTAATAAAACGAAAGTTTTCAAATGCACAAGTAGGTTTGATAATAAAAGAGAAATCCACATAGCTAAGGAAGAATTCCAAGTCGGATCGGATTGAGTTAGAACATGGAAAAGGTCCTACAGTCGGCTTAGAATCGTTGTACGGTGTGCTTTCAAAATGACACTCGGTCCTTCGTCCCGTGGCCTGAGAGAAGGAAAGTTGATCGATGTTGCCACAAAACTATGAATTAGCCTAAGTTATAGGCATCGTCCGCATAAATGCTTGATAAGCAGGCACGACCCCATCGTCCAAGGCTTGGCATAGTCTTTGCTCGTCCCACGGATTAAGCTGCATTGCACAGCTTGTGGCATAAGTCTAGGCACCCAAATAACTCGGTTGTTCAAGTCGAACGCGTGCACGACACGTTCCCTCGAGGCAAAGCTTGACGCAGCCTTTGCTCGTCAAGTTGTTGCACAATTAAGTTAGGCAAGTTATGCCGATCGATCGAAGTCATTCCTGGCACTGTCCCGCTCTTTCTGCGGTTGTCAAAGTCACTTAGTCCTACGATCTTAAGGCTCGTCGTATAAAGTATGATTTGGGCGATAGTGTTGCACAGAACGTAAGTCGGTTTAAGGCACGAGCCACGGTTGGTTCAGTGGAAAGTTAGTCACGGTCTATTGGCATATAAAGAACACGTTTTGTGCAAGTTATGCTTGAAGGCTATGAATTAACCATTCATGAGTTAAGTCAATAAGAGTATGGAAACACTAAAATATGTCGGGACTGTAGGTCAGTCGCCGAGAAGAAAATATGTCGGGACGGTAGGTCAGTTGCCGAGAGTCGGGACTGTAGGTCAGTCGCCGAGAAGGAAATATGTCGGGACTGTAGGTCAGTCGCTGAGGCAACCCTGATTTGGGCTCTGCAAAAGAAGTATGATAAGTAAAAGAACTAAAGCTAAGGAAGCTAAGTTGTGACGGTTAGGCCATGCATTTACGTTGAGTCTAGGAGTTCTCGTAGGTGCGTGGTCATGGACAACTTGTCGACAAGGTTTCGCACCCTCGATTCGGAAACCTGGGGCCACATGACCGTATCGGCCTAGGAGGGGAGCAAGGTAGTTAGGCAAGAACACGTCGCCGGTGATTCGAGGACTTGAGCATGGCTAGCTACCCTTAGTTGCAAGGGCCTCGTCTTGCACCACCTACATGTCCAAGATGGCTTGAATTGCCAGTGACCTTTCATATAGTCAAGTTGATGTGCTGAGCGGCAATCCGCATGCACGGTGTCGGTCGAATCAAAGAAAGAGCAAGCATAGCACGAATGAAGTAAAGATGGTATGCACAATTGCATCACAAGTCTTAAGAGACCTAAGATTTGGCTATAGCAAAGACGTGTGCTTCGACACGAAATGGGACGTCGAGTATTAAGTCGTTGGCATAGAGTTGCATAAGTCAGACTTGAGTCGTTTCGAGTCAAGTCAAGAATGGCCGTAAGGCAAGTTTGGTTAAGTCATGCTAAGTTGCGAGGCACGACCTCAATGTTGAAGCACGAACCAAGTCGATGACACGAAATATGTTGCGTCCCAACGTATGGTACGAAAGGCAAGCACGAGTCGGTACATTTATGTTGCTAGCACGAGAATGGTCTTGAGGCACAACGATAATCAAGTTATCGGTGCAATGGCACGGGAATAGTCTGAGACACAAATAGACCAAGAGTCCTTGTCCTAAAATCAACCCTAAGACAAGAATAGAAAGACAATCGTAAGGAATTATGTTGCACAAAGTAAATGAACGTGTTCATTTTGTATGGGTGGGCGAGGAGCTCACTCCACTAGTACAGTTGAGTACTAACACCCACACAGTGTTTATGTGCAGGCACAAGTAGAAGCTCGTTGGCGCGGAGCTCGCTTGGATGCGTCGAGGTACGGAGTTCCTTGGCGTTTCGAGACGTGCGGCCACAAGGAGTCTGGACTTGTACGAGACATAATATATGGACATCGTCTATCTGTATCACCCGCTGGCTCGTCAAAGTGTATTAAGAGATGAGAGAGAGTTAAGTGACTTGTAAAATGAGAGAAAAGTGGGCTTGAGCGATTTGTAATCTTGGCTACGCGCCTTTGTAATCTATGTTCATATCAATAAAGACTGATTTTGTTTAATGCTTGTGTTGCCTTTTTCATTCAATGTTTCTGCTTGGGACTTCTGTGCGACGACCTCGTCGCAAGCCGTTGTAATCGGTCGTTATGGAACCCGCCTTGCACGAGCGCAACCTAGGCTCGTGCGGCATCACGCCTTAGCGAGGACGATCGGTCCTACGGGACCGTGGCGTGACATAATGGTATCAGAGCACGGCTTTACGTCCTTGGACTTTCGATTGAATTCTTTAACTCTGATGTGTTGCTTCCGCAAATCGATATCGTTGGCGCGCTCTCTTTCAAATGTCCCACGGGATGTTCATTCAATAAGTCTATATATATTTTGAAAAGTTTCACAAAAGAAAATTGGTTGAACAAAGTTAACTTCAAATAAGCACGGTTGGCTAAATCGGACTGGGCATATACACCAAGAATTGTGTCGACCTTAGCAAAGTCGAGTGCGGGATTCAATTCGTTTCGGACGACAATGAGTTGAACTTGATTGAGTATGCGGGATAGCTATCGATAGGGATGTCATCGGATGATGTTATCGTCGATGCGATATAGATGAGCGTGCTTGGATTTTGAGGAATGGTTTGAACGGAGATTCGAAGTAATCGAGATTCAAACTTGTTTCGAGGATTTGTCGAATGACTTCATCCCTGAGTGGTATATGGGATAGCCTCGGGGATGTCGATCGATTGAGGATATAGGGTGCCAACGAGTCTATCTGCAAGCGACGAGTACGCAAAGCCTTAGAAAGAGCGTTTCAAAGTTAGTCATGACTTGATAGCTAGCATGAAATTGATTTGAACGAATTAGAAATGATGCGCACGAGATTGGGATTGTGCAAGTATGAAATGCGAGAATGATGGGGTAGGAAAATTGAATCGATGAAAAGTTAAGGTGTACAAACGTACGACTCGATCGAGGAAATCGATATGTATCGTATACGAGAAGTTAGCACGATTGGATGATAGCGTGCATGGAAATGATTCAAATATTTGAGAATGACTCTTAGGATTGGAATAAGATGTTGTTCGATAATTTGAGTTAGCATAAAACAATGCGACTTGAGGAAATATGTCGCTCGATGACTTAAGATAGACGGATGAACATATGTTATTATGGGTTTGAACGAATTGATCATGTGAATAAGTTCGGAGATTATTGATCGAATTTTGATCTTGAATGTCGACGGGATTATCCAGTTCGGACGATAGTATCGGTTGCACGACTCAGAATTCGTTGCAAATGAAGATCGTCAGGTTACGTATATCATCGATGGTATTGAGGCGTATCAAAGATCGATATGCGATAACTCAGGGGTACTCTGATTCGTGGAATGACGATCGTGTAAAGTGTTATTGTTTTGATGGATACTATACTTGGAATTTTGATTGAAATGAATGCTTGGATGAAAATGATCGTCTTGATTTCTTCGTTGATAATCACAACGTCGACGATTTTGTCTTGCACGAGCGCAACTCCAGTCTCGCACATGCGTCACGTCGGATTTGGGGCGATCGTTCCGTGTGAGCGCTGACATGGTGATTCATGTCGCGAGAATGACCAAACTCGAAAAATCAGGGCGTGGCAATTTGGATTGCTTTGACTTGTGGTTTGATGCGAAGGTGAATTCGAGGATTGGTCGGACTTGTGATTGTCGATTGAGTAAACTTGAGCATTGAGTAGTCCAATCTGCGTATCGTGAATGAATTAGTCTAGACTCAAGCAAGAGTTGTCTCCCGATAAGAATGATTATCCCAAGGGAATGCATGGTGATTTAATGCCCCACGTGGATGATCGGACTTGCGTGAGATTGGGACATGACATATTGTTGAGCTAGGCGACCTTGTGAACGATTACGTGAATTGCGATAAACGACTTACGGAATATGAAATGAAAATTATGGTTTAGTAACACATCGTGTCGTAGCATACTTGATTGGAATATGATGGATATGTGGATTATATCGAACGTGTTCGAGGAGATAGACTATGCGAATTGCTAGTTTGGACGTGCGATATTGATATGTCAAGGAATTAGTTGAACATGACTTACCGTAGGACGGTTTTGCTGAATGACTCGGACCCCTGGACTAAGTGTTGCAAGTGCAAATAGGAGAAATATATGCTCGATATTTAGAAATCTGAGTGATGCGAGCTTGGATAGAAAACTCCGAACTATCAATTTTGGTTTGACTTTAGGATGGGGTCAGTGTTGATATTATTGTTTGGGAACTGTGATTCCAATACTGACAATTGACTTTAACCTGGAGAGATGGCCTAGCGGTTAGGCGAGACGTCCGTGTTTCGAGAGTTAGCCTCGGCACGAATGATCTTGAGGATTGATAGAATGGGATACTAGTGGATAGAATGATTCAAGATTTTGGAAACCCCACTCACAAGGCTCGGCTGAAATGCATATATTTCAGGGACGTCTGAATATGTGCACGATCCGACTCAAGTGAAAATGACGGATTCTCTATCACGAGGCTTGACTGAAATGCATGTATTTTGGGAACGTCCGAAATATGTGCACGATCCAACTAAGTGATACGTTGAATTCAAGTGAGACTAGAGGAACGGAAAAGTATCGAGGATTTTGAAATCGTGTTGGTTTGGTTTGTCTAGAACTGAGATTGTCCGTGTGCGCGACGAGTATGAGTTACCCAAGTCGAGATATAGTTGTTCGTGTCGAAAGGTAACCAAGGCACGAGCGTGGCTCGAATTGAAAAAACGCATAGGAGGAATGTGTGCGAGAGTCATTGGATGTTGAACCAAGTTATAAATCGATAAGTGTACTCAGTTAGTTTCGAGGACGAAACTTTTTCTGAGTGGTGTATAATATAATGTCCAGTCCCGCTTAGCTCAATCGGAGGAATCGAAACGCCAACGGTGTTCGGACTTGGCCATGCAACGGCTACTCGAAGACCCGCTCGGTCGAGATGACTCCTCGCTTAGGTGGGTGGTTTCGGTGAACTTGCCTCAGCTTGGCCTTCACACTAATAAAACGAAAGTTTTCAAATGCACAAGTAGGCTTGATAATAAAAGAGACAAATCCACATAGCTAAGGGAAGAATCCCAAGTCGGATCGGATTGAGTTAGAACATGGAAAAGGTCCTACGGTCGGCTTAGAATCGTTGTACGGCGTGCTTTCAAAATGACACTCGGTCCTTCGTCCCGTGGCTTGAGAGAAGGAAAGTTGATCGATGTTGCCACAAAACTATGAATTAGCCTAAGTTATAGGCGTCGTCCGCATAAATGCTTGATAAAACAGGCACGACCCCATCGTCCAAGGCTTGGTATGAGACCCGTCTCACTGTATCGATATTTTATACGGATACGTGTTTATTTGAGCCGTATTTCGTATTTATCGATTTGCGTGATATTTTAAAATTTTACTAAGTGTAAGATTTTTATGACTTGGTTTAACTTGGATTTGGTTTTATTTGGTTCGGTTCCACTTTGACTTGGTTTGGTTTAGTTTAGTTTGGTTCTTTATGAGATGAGGTGTATGGTTTAGATTGAGTGGAGAGGAATGAATGGTGGAGATCACTTGAGCTTGTTATATAAGCCACTTTTTCTCTCTCCCTCCTCATTCACCCTCATTCATTTCTTTTCCACCAAACCCTAGCCATTGGAGAGAGGCAAGTACACCTTGCCGAACCTTGAACAAATTTATTTCTGTTTGTTCCATCTTCTTCCTTGCATGATTCTAAGCATCTTTAGAACTTGGAGTTTTCGATTTTACCGAGTGGATTGTTGTAGATCTAGCTTTGTGGTATTTTCGAATTTTCATGGGTTTTGATCTGTCAAACTTGTATATTTTTGTCAACTGATGGTTCCATGTTGTAGAAAATTTTATTCTACCCCATTTTGACCTATGGAAGTTCGGATTTGGACTCTGGATGACGAATTTATGGAGCTTGGAAGCATGGCTTCATGGTGTTCTTCTTCTCGGAAAGTGGAGATGAAGAACAGTTCTCTGAGCCGCATGAGCATTTTAGCTTCTGGCCGCATGAGCATTATTTATTGCATGACCCTTTTATTTAGTTGCTTGCAAGCTTGCATGCATTTGCATGCAACTTGCCTGGGCCGCATGGCCTTTTGCCCTGGTCGCATAAGAATTAATTGCATGGCTTTTTTTTTATTATTATTTATTTAACTGCATTGCTGGCCGCATGGAACCACTTAGTGAGCCGCATAAGGAGCAATACCAAAATCAGCAGCATGCTTTATGTAATGCATTATATTGATGTATGCAAGCCTGCATGCTCAATTTTTTAGCACCAGCCGCATGTAAGCCTGCATGTTATATTTAATGCATTTTTCTTAGTGAGCCGCATGGTCCCATATTAATTGCATTTAATGCATTAGCATGGTCCTACAAAGTTGTTGGCCGCATGTATGGAAACAATAGTTGCTGGCATTACTTTATTAGCTTTAATATATGCATTGGCATATGCCAACACCTAATGAGCCGCATATGGCCTTAGTATAAGCCTTGGCCGCATGAACTGTTAATAGCTTAAAGCTTACGTTGCATGGCATTAATTAATGCTTGGGCTTAAAGCATAGGTTGCATGGTTTAATTTATGCATCAGCTTAAAGCATATTTGCATGGCCCCTTTCTTGATTTGCTTGCAGGCTTGCGTGCTTGCATGCGATTGCAATAAAGTTGGCCGCATGGCCAAGTAAAAAGCTGAGCCGCATAAGGCTTGGCCTTTTATTTGCCGTTAATGCATGCATCAAAGTGGAGCCGCATAAGGAAATTATTTAATATTAGTTGCTTGTTTGCATTTTCATGCAAGCAAACCGCATGGCCATTATTTAATTAATTAATTATTTATTTGATTGTATTTTTGTCACTCCCCGATCCTGGAATACGTATTTTAATACGTAAACCGATAAATTGTATTTACCTTGTATTTATACTATATTTATTATGCAGTATTTCTTCATGTATTTCCCAAAAATATTCGACAAAATATTATTTTCTAATTTATTTTCTGCATTTGGGCCTACAGTTTTGGCTCATTTGGGTAACCTCTTCTTGGTTCACCAATGGTTCATCATGAACCCATGGGTCCAAGATCTATATATATAACTCATTCTCTCTCCTCTCATTTACTTCCTCTCATTTATTTCCTCCACCAACCAAGGCAAGTACCAACTTGCTCAAGAGATGGATCCATAAATGTTGTTGATGTTTTCTTACAAAATTATTTGTCAAAATATGTTCTTCTCCTTATTATATACTAGTTTAGAACTTGAAGTTTTCCATTTTGAAGCTTTAATTTTTGTAGATCTAGGTTTTAACCATTTTCGGATCTTCTTGGTTTTGATCTAGCAAACTTCATTATTTTCAAGTTTTGATGGTTCCATGTTGTAGAGAATTTTGTTCTACCCCATTTTGACCTAAGGAAGTTCCGATTTGGGCTCCGGATGAAGTTTTTGTGTAGTTTGGAAGCCATGGTTGCTTGGCTCCTCTTCTCGGACAAGTGGAGAAGAAGAGCAGTACTTGACCGCATGAATCTTCATGCGGCAAGTCTCTGGCCGCATGGCCTTTCCAGCCGCATGAGACTCGTTCGAGCTCAGCCGCATGGAAGGTCCTTCCTAGCCGCATAAGACTTGCTTGAGTACTTGACCGCATGAATCTTCATGCGGCAAGTAATTGAGCCGCATAGCCTTGTTCAGACTCAGCCGCATGAGCCCCTGTTATCTTGAGTCGCATGGACTTCATGCGGCTAGCCTTCGAGCCGCATGAGTTCTTTTGCACCCAGCCGCAGATGCGCTACTGTTTTTGGGCCGCATAAGGCCCATCCGTCATCCAGCCGCATATGTATCGCCCACACCAGCCGCATACGCTGACACCCCTTCGTCCGCATGAACCCGCCCTTCCAGCCGCATGCGCCTTGGGACTCCCTGAGCCGCATGAGCGTGTAGTCCCAGCCGCATGAACCAGTATTGACCCGGCCGCATGGACTCACTCCCCTTGGGCCGCATGGACTTTTGTGCCCTATATTGTTACGTTATTATTATTATTATATATATATATTATATGCCCATTTTATATCCTTACGCCTTTTGTCCCGAGCATGATATGAGCACTAAGGTGACCCCGGAGAACAAAGTGTTCCTCCTTGATACATGTACATGAATGTCCCAGTTCTTGTTCATGCTCGACAAAAGACTCGTAACTCCACGTGGCGTATTTGCAATGATGCATTACACTAAGGAGGGTAGAACTTGTTGACATACTGATTGACATGAATCCTCTTTGGGGTACTCGTACTAAGGTACGACTTTAGGAGGATAATCATGCAGGCCACAGCATGTGAGTCCAGATTTCACCTAGGGTTAAATTAGGCAACTAAATATACTAGATGCATGGGGAGGGCAAAATCCCGAGATCGTGTTACACCAGCCGCCTTGAGATACTGTCTTGACGCGCCGGCTGGTCTCCACGGATACTGTGTCATCTGCAACGAGTGGATGACTGTATCCGATTAATTCCTGCTATATATTATATGTTTTAGCAAGGTGGCCTTGCGAGGGACCTGTGCTCAATCATACCTGTCTACGCGAACCCCTGGGTTGGCTAGCCTTGCTGGAAGGATACGATCTGAGGATTTCTACATAACATGATGCGAGGATAACCTCGTCCCACTAGAAACTCGTAGACTTGATTGGCCGTGAAAACGACTTGCTTGTATCCTATTACCTTCCGTGAATAACTGAGGGAAGCGGACTGTCATGGTACGTGATCCAACCCATGTTCTTGTTTGATTGTTGGGTTGGTTATCGTACTATGACAGGCTGTGGACCGAAGTTATGAACGGAAGACTTATTCTGGTTGTGAAGTGCTACTTCTGTGAATGACTGAGGAACATGGTCTATCATGGTGCATGATCCAACCCATGTTCTTGTTTGATTGTTGGGTTGGTTATTGTGCTGCGATAGGCTGTCGACCGAAGTCACGATCAGGAGATTTTATTGTTTATATCTTTTAACTTATGTGAAAGTTATAGAGTACGACGCGTCCCGACTCCATGCGGCACCTTTTGTCCTTGTTTGGTTGTAAGGGTGCCATATGGGTTCGAGGATGTGGCGTTACCCTATAATGGTAGCATAAGTATTACTCTTATCAATCATTATATTTAACTGGGTTTTTAATCTTAACTCTTGTGCCCCTTTGGCGGTACTTGCTATTCGGGGCTGACCCCGCTGGTTTTGTTTGGCCAGATCTCGTAGCAGAGCCAGAGGACACTATCTTCCTCCCTGACATCCATGGTGCATACTAGGAGCATGGCAGTTCGGGGACTCGAGTGGGTTTCTTCTCCACCACTCCTGCTTATACTTTTGCGGCGTTTAGCCACCGGCATCTGTTAGCCGGATTACTCGATATTTTGTGTCAGTACATAATTGTAATTAAACAGACTGCAGCTGTGTATAATTTTGTACTCCTGACTCTCTGAGATAGCTAAATTATAAAGCTAGTCTCTCATGATCATTTTGATGAAGCGTCGGGGACGCCTTACTGCTTTATCTTTAATGTTCATTTATTTGCTGATGTGATTTGATTGATTGAGACATAGAACTCTGTGGGACCATAGGAGACTTGATTGTAGCATGTACCCCCTAGTCTCTCGACAGCTACGATCGCCGTATGACGTTACGTACCTCATATGGAGTAGCTGGCCTAGTCCGTCTCCGTATTTCGGTACTGGGGCGTGACAATTTTCATGCAAGCAAATGTGAGGGTGAGCCGCATGGATATTTACAGCATTAATAATTGCTTGATGCAGAGCCGCATGGCCTTAGGCCATTAAATATTATTATTTGCATGTTGCATTTTTGCATGGAATCTAAGGTGAGCCGCATAGGCTCCCTTCCCCCACTATCTAATATTTTGGCCACGTGAGCCACTCTTTTACTGGCAGTCATCATTTCATTGTTTGGCCACGTGCCCTTCCTTTGTTTAAGTGGAGGCTCGCATTTATTGTCTTCCCACTCTCTGTCTTTTCTGACTGCATGAATATTTCTTGTTAGCATTAACTCTTGGCCGCATGGCCCCCTTCAGCTATTTTTCTGGCCGCATAAGCTTTGGCTGGCCGCATGGGTGGCCTCCCACTCTCTTTGGCTGCATATATGTTCTCCCACTTTTGGGCCGCATGGGGTCCACTTTGATTGTTTAAATATTTTATTTGCCTGAATTGTGGTCAGAATTTCTTTCCACTTCCAACATGAAAGTTGTAGAGTTTCTCCTTGGCTTCAAGAATATATATATTATTATTTAATTGTGCAAATTTCTTCCTTCTTTGATAAATGACATGACACGACAATGACCCGTAGTGGTGCACTCTTGAAATGAACTTGACATGATATTCTTGACATGATAACTTGAAATGATAAATAAGAATGACTTGATAGTGGCCCGTCGTGGCGCACTCTTGATAAGTAATAATGATAATGATAGTGGCCCGTCGTGGCGCACTCCTGACAAGAATTAATTAGTATCCTGACACCGTGGGTGTTGTATTGAATGTGCTTGTATAAGCTACCGTCTAGTCTTGCATCATGTCTAGGACATGAATTTCTGATTTCCCACGGTCAGGGAGTCATATTGAATCAGGCTAGGCTAATGACTAGAATAAACAAGTAGTTCATAAGAGATTTCCCAGTTACAGGCAATCCCGTTATCTGGGCATGCATGTGGACTTGTAGCCTGCCGACGAGTAGGGCACATTTCCAGCACACTGTCATGTGTTGCACCCTTATTGTACTAAATGTCGCCTGGATAACCTGGATGGTCTGCAGGACTTGTGGCTGGAGGAACATCTCATTGCATCTTGCTAGTAACTAGGCCTGTGATAACCCTAGTTAGTTAAAGTATCAAGCCGTACTTATTGCTTGGCCGTGAATGTTGGATGGAGTTTACTCAGTCTAGTCTCGTCTTGATCTTGTACATGATTGTTACATGTCCTGATTTCTTATTTTATCTTGCCGATAAATGGTGAGAGAAACCAAGTTCCGTTCAGCCGAAGGGTTACAACCCCGGTCCTTGTTTGGTTTACGGGTTGTAACCTGGTTATCTGAATAGTCCCATGGTTATCTCATCGTATATCACCTTCCCAGTTCTATTTATTTAACATGTTCTCCAGTTTACTTTATGTTAAATGATGATTTACTTACCGTCTTCCTATGTTCGGGATAAGTGCATTGGTACTGCACGAATCTCGATCCTCCTTTACTTATTGCTTTCTCTCCCCGTTGATTGCCTATGATTGCTGGTTTTAAGTTCATAGGTCGGCCTCCTTTGTGGTACTTGCTATTTGGGGTCTGACCCCACTGGTTTTGCATGGCCAGGTTCTGATAGAAGAGCCCGAAGGATCTACCGCATCATCTACTCGACGGTGACCAGCCGGAGCACCAGAGTGCCTCAGTGGGTTCTTCTTCATTCTCCCACTGATATGTAAATTCTCTTCTTGTAACGTTTAGCCCCGAGCACGTGTTTAGCTCGTGTTTTGGTATTTTCCTTGATATTGTAGCCTACGGGCATAAACATGATATGTGTATTCTAGACTATAGCTAGTCCTTATCATGTACGACTAATACTCTAGCTAGTCATCAGTTCTGTGGTACTGGCTTCATGATCAGTCATGTATATATGGTTCGGGACGCCTTACTATTGTATGTATGATGATCGTACTCTTTGCTCTTGTATAATTGCCTGTGATTGAGATACCTAGGATTGTTAAACCATAGGATTGACTGATGGCTTGTAGAGTAACCCCCATGTCTTGACAGCTTATACGTGATTTCAGAGTATTAACGTACTTTGGGATTACGTAGCTGGCTATGTCTGCCACCGCTCTCCAGTATTCTGGTTCTGGGGCGTGACACTTGGCATAGTCTTTGCTCGTCCCACGGGTTAAGCTGCATTGCACAGCTTGTGGCATAAGTCTAGGCACCCAAATAACTTGGTTGTTCAAGTCGAACGCGTGCACGACACGTTCCCTCGAGGCAAAGCTTGACGCAGCCTTTGCTCGTCAAGTTGTTGCACAGTTAAGTTAGACAAGTTATGCCGGTCGATCGAAGTCATTCCTGGCACTGTCCCGCTCTTTCTGCGGTTGTCAAAGTCACTTAGTCCCACGATCTCAAGACTCGTCGTATAAAGTATGACTTGGACGATAGTGTTGCACAGAATGTAAGGCACGAGCCACGGTTGGTTCAGTGGAAAGTTAGTCACGGTCTATTGGCATATAAAGAACACGTTTTGTACAAGTTATGCTTGAAGGCTATGAATTAGCCATTCATGAGTTAAGTCAATAAGAGTATGAAAACACTAAAAATATGTCGGGACTGTAGGTCAGTCGTCGAGAAGGAAATATGTCGGGACGGTAGGTCAGTCGCCGAGAGTCGGGACTCTAGGTCAGTCGCCGAGAGTCGGGACTGTAGGTCAGTCGCCGAGACAACCCTGGTTTGGGCTCTGCAAAAGAAGTATGATAAGTAAAAGAAGTAAAGCTAAGGAAGCTAAGTTGTGACGGTTAGGCCATGCATTTACGTTGAGTCTAGGAGTTCTCGTAGGTGTGTGGTCATGGACAACTTGTCGACAAGGTTTCGCACCCTCGATTCGGAAACCTGGGGCCACAGGACCGTATCCGCCTAGGAGGGGAGCAAGGTAGTTAGGCAAGACCACGCCGCCGGTGATTCGAGGACTTGAGCAGGGCTAGCTGCCCTTAGTTGTAAGGGCCTCGTCTTGCACCACCTACGTGTCCAAGATGGCTTGAATTGCCAGTGACCTTTCATATAGTCAAGTTGACGTGCTGAGTGGCAATCCGCATGCACGGTGTCGGTCGAATCAAAGAAAGAGCAAGCATAGCATGAATGAAGTAAAGATGGTATGCACAATTGCATCACAAGTCTTAAGAGGTCTAAGATTTGGCTATAGCAAAGACGTGTGCTTCGGCACGAAATGAGGCGTCGAGTATTAAGTTGTTGGCATAGAGTTGCATAAGTCAGACTTGAGTCGTTTTGAGTTAAGTCAAGAATGGCCGTAAGGCAAGTTTGGTTAAGCCATGCTAAGTTGCGAGGCACGACCTCGATGTTGAAACACGAACCAAGTCGATGACACGAAATACGTTGCGTCCCAACGTATGTCACGAAAGGCAAGCACGAGTCGGTACATTTATGTTGCTAGCACGAGAATGGTCTTGAGGCACAATGATAATCAAGTTATCGGTGCAATGGCACGGGAATAGTCTGAGACACAAATAGACCAAGAGTCCTTGTCCTAAAATCGACCCTAAGGCAAGAATAGAAAGACAATCGTAAGGGATTATGTTGCACAAAGTAAATGAACGTGTTGGTTTTGTATGGGTGGGCGAGGAGCTCACTCCACCAGTACAGTTGAGTACTGACACCCACACAGTGTTTATGTGCAGGCACAAGTAGAAGCTCATTGGCGCGGAGCTCGCTTGGACGCGTCGAGGCACGGAGTTCTTTGGCGTTTCGAGACGTGCGGCCGCATGGAGTCTGGACTTATACGGGACATAATGTATGGACATCGCCTATCTGTAGTACCCGATGGCTCGTCAAAGTGTATTGAGAGATGAGAGAGCTGAGTGACTTGTAAATTGGGAGAAAAGTGAGCTTGAGCGATTTGTAATCTTGGCTACGCGCCTTTGTAATCTATGTTCTTATCAATAAAGACTGATTTTGTTCAATGCTTGTGTTGCCTTTTTCTTTCAATGTTTCTGATTGGGACTTCTTTGCGACGACCCCGTCGCAAGCCGCTGTAATCGGCCGTTATGGAACCCGTCTTGCACGAGCGCAACCTAGGCTCGTGTGACATCACGCCTTAGCGAGGACGATCAGTCCTACGGGACCGGGGCGTGACACTAACAGTTCTATTATCATACTTTAATTGTTTATCACAACACAACATCTATGAGCGAAAGCAAATAAGTTTAGATTTAATTATTACATTCCCAAGTATATAGCTGGAGACATAGTCCAGGCAACTAAACGAGCTTCCTTGCGGGGACTTCCTCGGGGACAACGGCTTGCTCCTCTGCAGTGGATCCATAATATGCGTCAAATAGCATTTCCTCCTCAGAAAGGATGCCTGCAACGTTTTCTGTCAGGAAGGGAGCAAGTACCGACACTACAAACTATAAATGCTGAGCATGGAATGAAAATAGATGTGCTAGAATAAGAAACATGTCATGTCATATTCTATCATATGGAAAGTACATTTGTCATGGTGGTTTTCATATATAGTGTTTGAAACTCTAGTTAGTACGTGATCGGTCAATGGGTATAAAATGTACCGATGTACAAGTCTACATGAATAAAATGTACATACGTACAAGTATACAGGTATAAATGTACTGATCGTACAAGTATACTAGATAAGGCCTACGATAAAGTTGCATGAGGTACAACCAAGCTCGATACATGTACTAAGTTACAGTCTGATCACGTACATAACTAGCAGTTTTCTCATCCCCAGAGTATAATCATGTGGAAAGATACTAAGAGCAGTATAAAAGCATGGGAAGTACATGAAAACATGTGAGATATGATTTCAGTTATAAATAGCTACATTAAATAGTGTTCATACGCAATTCATTATCATGTACGGTAAGTTAAGTTTGTAGTTTGTACTTGCCTCAATTTGGTTGGGGTTGACGTGCGCGACACGAACGTATCGACATGGGATAGGTATGATGCTATGCTCCACAAGGTGGTCCCAAACGATGGTACATACAGTTTCATTGAGTCCAGAATAGTCCAAATAGCCTAATTTGGTATATAGGAACCCAAAATCAGTGTTCGGCACGATATTCTGATCAAGAAATAGGAAAACGACTATAATAGTCGCAATTTGATTTAAAAGAAAAAGGATAACTATATACATATAACTGTGCTGGAAAATATTTATGATATTAGAAACTATATTTTATTAATCACAATATCCTTTAGATAAATATTTCAAAAACCAGATAATCATTTATATATATATATATATATATATATATATATATATATATATATATATATTTGAAAACCTAGGAATCATTTATAGTACTAAGACCCCAATTTTGTCAAGTATGATCTTAGGCCAAAGAAAACTCAATAAATATATTTTAGAAATATTATCGTATATTTTTATATAATTCCAGATAAACAATACTATTAATAATATTAATAATAAAATACCATGCATATACATTTTTAATAAAATATATAAATATACATACATAAGGATACAATATAAATATATGCTTGTATATATACATCTATATTTATGGCCAAAACATTCCAATTTATGGACCCATAGATCTAGCCCAAACTGAATACAACCCTTAATCTCATAAATAATAAAATATATATAATAGTAACAGTAAAGTAACTAATAAGGATAAATAATAAAATTAACATCTTATACTAAAAGCCCTAACTAAACAGCAGAGGGGAACCCATACTCTGTTGTGTAAAAAGAAATTTGAAAGCTTATCAGTCCTAAAGTCCATTTAACCATTAAAACCTAATCCATTAAAATACCTAATAACCTTCATTAACCCCTTAATGACTTAAATAGAATTAATTATTTTATAAAGGCAAACAAGGGGGGTTGTTGTTCTCTGTTGGAACTCACCCCCTCTGTTTCCCCAAATCGAAATTAAGGAGAGAGAGAGAGGAAAGAAATGGGAGCAAGGGGACCTCACAGCGGGGGCGGCCGGAGCGCCGGAGGAGGCAACGCGCCAGGGTGGCGTGGTCGCGATGGAGGCGTTGTGTGGGCCGCCGGACACGGGAAGGGTTGAGTCGCCGATGCTGGATCCGCGGCGGATCTGGCTCAGATCTGCGCGGTGGCTAGGCTGGGAACAGGGCGGCGAGCTAGGGGTGGCGGGGCGGTGGACGAGCGGGTTCGTCTGGGTACTCCGGCGGGAAGGCGTGGACCTGAGGGCGGAGCACGGGAAGGTCGGCTCGTACTCGGTCGGGGATCGCCATCGCCAGGGCGGATCGAAGCGGCTGCGACAGTGGCGACAGAGAATGGTATGCCTCACTCTCCCTCTTTCCCTCACAGGTGATTTTGGTGGTCGTGGCTATGGTGGTTGTGGGAGTGTCGGGGGTGGACGGTGGTGTTTTCTGTGGTAGAATGGCGTCTTATTTTGGCTATGGTGGTGGAGGTCGCGGTGGAGGTGTAAGTGGTGGCGGTGAGCCCTAAGATCTGTGGTGGTCAGCCGGTTGTGGCCGGGCTGGCTGGAATAGGGAGGCAGAGTGAAGAGTCGGGTGGACGTGTCGGGAACATCATGGTGGGGAAGGTGATGGTGGTGGTAGTGGTCTGCGTCGAGTAGGTGGGGCAGCGCTGGGGCTGCCGGCTGTGGGTGGCAGGATCGGGGTGCCGGAACGAGATGGCTGTTGCGATGGGGTTCGGTCTGGTGGTCGGGACTGTTGGTAGGGAGAATGGCGGCTGCATTTGTGTGTGTTATTTTAGGGTTTTTGGGATTTGTGCAAACTATTGGAAAAAAGTGCTATTTATAGAGGAGTGGAGGAAACCCTAAAATCTAATGTACATGTAATAGAATTAGGAAAAAATTAGTGGAAAACTAACACTAATCACTAACTGCTAACTTCTAACAATTGTTATCTATTTAATAGTTATTTAATTACTACTAAATATTTATTAGCTATTTATAGCAGATATTACTACTAATTAATTTACGAGCTAATTACAATTTAGCTACTATCCACTCAACTGTAGCTGCAATCCAAGCCTAGGCTTGGTAGGCTAGGATTAGGACAAATATGGTCTAAATTCAAAATAAGAGAAATAGAATAATTACAATTATCGTAAATCTTTAAGATTAAAATAATTGGTAATAAAAATATTCTTGTTTACAAATTACAGCTCGACAAATATTTTCTTTATATGTAAAATAAATATTTAGAACTTATAGATTTTCTCGAAACAGACATGAAATTCAATTAAGATAAAATTTTATATAATATAGTTTCAAAACCAAGAGCTCTACAACATACCGTTAGCACTTTACGATCGAAATACGCTCAAAAACTAAGATTCACGATTTCAAAGATTTAGGAAAATTTAGAAAAATCCAAAGGTTCGGAAAAAATCCAAATTTCGGTTTACGGAGGTTACAAAACTAAACAAAGCTAACAAAAATGTTATAGTGAATAAAATCATGGGTGCGTTTAACAACACCCTTTCTTATAGTTCATGAAAACCTTGGTCGAAAATTTGGAGGGTGGTAGACTTCATGTTTAACTTTTCACAAATGTTTCTCTTATAGATAATTCTTTAATATTTAGAGTTATCTGAATTTCATGTCGCTAACGAGCTTATAATATGTAATAACAAACTATTCATGGTACATGTAAGTTTTTCTCTTTATGTACTTATTTTATGACTTAAGTTTTTCTATCCACATGCCCATGTCCTTGATGAGCTTAAAATAGGTGGTAACAATCATTTCGGAATGATACTAGATGAAGTCATTTTTTTCCTCTTTTATTTTCTTCTTGCTCTTTTTTATCAATCACATGACTGATTTATTCTTTTAGTTTGATGTTTGCTAATTTTATCTTATTTTGTATTTTAAAATGTGGCTTTCTAAGGCGCGACAACCTGCAGTTGTGAATCATTCTTAGTTCCTGTAGATTTCCATCCATCATTTTTTGTGTTTTAAAATGTGGCTTTCTAAGGCATAGTTATTGTAGAACTTGATGCCATTCCATTTTGACTTTAAAACCTTCATGTATCTACAAGAGTTCCTTGCATCTTGTTAACCTGTATTTTATTTTACTATTGTTCTTGCAGAGCCAGGTGAGGATCCCTTCAGCAAAAGAATGTCCGAAAAGAAGCAGCGAGTAGAAAAGCAAGATAAGAATCGGTTACAAAACCTAAAGCAGGCCATGAAAGCTGATGCCTTGCCAAGGTTTGTCTCACCCTTCCACTTGGCACATTTGGATACTAGTTTATTATGATCATGTACTTCTATGAAACTATGAGCGTCATAGGTAATTGCTCAGCCATTTGCTTTTCCCTCTTATTTTCACACAAAATGCAGGCATCTCCTGCTTAGTTTTTCCAGAAGTTTGTCTAGTTGATGAGCTATTTATGCCTTGCCGAGTATACTGTTTTAAAATTGGTAAAGTATAAACCAGCCTCCACACAACAGTTTACGACAAGGAACACTTATAATTGCCTTATCAATGTTGATATAACATAATTGGTGTGATATTTATTATACTGGCTGTTGTTGGAATGGCAGGGGCCAGTAACATAATATCTTGCATGAGACGAGTAAAGGATCAAGGGTAAATATGAAAATTAAACTGTGGTATAAATTACATAAACCTAGCCCATCCATCTGTTCCAAGCGAACATATGCCTCTGTAACTCATCCTCCTAAATTTGAACACAGTTTAATTTATGTCTGTGAGTTAACCTAGGAAGCATGAACACTCCAAAAATACATGCCATGTCCGTATTGGATTGTGCCGAACACGTATCGGGTGCCGAACACGTATCGGATACTGTACAGACACTCGAAAATACACTTGCCCGCCAAAATGGGCACACTGTATGAACCGTGTCATATTCGTGTGCATACACACGTGCAATGGCTCTTAGGAAGAGATTACATAGGTGTTAAAAATATCAATGATTTGCTAGCGTGAAATGAGAACCGAACCAATTTCTTCCGTATAATGAATCACCAAATATACTAAATACCTGAATGAGAAAATCTTGATGCTACACTATATAATTAGTGAAAATAACTACCAAGAGAAGTAGGTCTGTCAACTATCTTTGGAAGTAAAGGTGCAGATTTGTATATAGAATGGCTTAGTATTTTGTAATTTTGTTGAACCAAGTGGCATGTGAAAAACTCCATGTAGATAATGATTTCCCCCATGTTGCAAAGTTGGCTAATTATGTTGGATGGTTAAATCTAGTGTAGCCAACTATTAGAAAGATTAAATGCCCATGTTCTGAGGGTAACCGGCAAATAATTTGAGGAGTACACAACTACATAAAAATAGAATTGATGTTTTCTATACAAAGGATTAATGTGATAATAATGTATGCTTTTCCCAGGTCCTTACACATATTACTCTTAACCTTTTGAAGATGTAAATTCTGAATGCATTTCTGTATCTGCAAAGTTTAGACAATCAGTCTTAATTTTATTCACGTCATTTATGTTGCAGTCATGTCCAACTGGCTGCAACAGCATTGCCCATCACAGGAACTAAAAGAGAGGTACCAAAGAAAGCTAGCAGAGAAGAACTTGAGAGTGTGGCTGGGATGGCAGCCTCAGCAACTGCAAGTGGTGGCAAATTTGATAAGAAACTACCAGGAGAGAAGCCTGCAAAGCATGCTGGGAAATATAGAAAGGTTTGGACTTGAATTTCAACTCTACGTATTTTTAAATACTTGTTCATGCTTGTTGTTTCGAATAAAGATAAGGCAGATGTGTTTATCAGTTGCTATTTTCGTGCATAGTTCCTTCCCGTTGTTGAAGGAAAAGGGATGGGCTCTCAAGAGAGGCAGCAAACTGAGAAGATTCTTAACAAGTTGATGGCCAAGAGCTCCCACGATATACTTGATGTTGACAAGGCAAGTTTTCCAGTTTATACATTTTATGTTTCATCTTAAGCTTCTGCTCATTTTATGTTACCTTATCC